>CM049813.1:8107509-8250392 GCA_027422405.1 Ptychobarbus kaznakovi
CACCCCCTCTTTCACCTATAGCAGGGAGGTTCACATTTCTAGTGATGCTTTCACATCACATTGATGCTTGCATATAGAACAGCCACAGGCTCAGTACCCGCCTACTTCCACTCACTGATGACAATCTACATCCCCTCCAGAAGTCTGAGATCCGCTAGTGAGCGACGCTTGATACCATCGCGTGATACCATCACAGAGAGGCTCAAAATCACTTTCCAGAACATTCTCGTTCACCACTCCTGGCTGGTGGAATGATCTTCCCACCCCTATCCAGAATGCTGGATCCCTGTCAACCTTCAAGCAACAACTGAAAACTCATCTCTTTCGACACTACTTGACTTCATCCTAAATCCCCCCCCCCAAAAAAAGAACTGTCTTTCTCTTTATTTATTCCTTCTCTTGCAAGCTTGTACTTATTTGAACAATGCCTGAGACTTGGTATTACGAGCACTTCCTCTGTCTGTTTGCCTCTTTAAGACGAATCGCTTCATGTATTCCCGATTGTAAGTCGCTTTGGATAAAAGTGTCTGCTAAATGACTAAATGTAAATGTTCTTGTGTGAAGTCCACAAAACTGTAGCATGTCTTATTTCTCATTTTAGGTTTCAGAATAGTACTCATGAGTGCATCATATGGGTCATGCTGTGAATTTCATGTGGTTTTACCATTCAAATGCTGACAAAAAAATTAGCTTCACATTTCTGCTTTAAAACCCCTAAACTTTACTTCCATTGTAAAACCACCTTTTCGCGGTTTAGAATCTCCAGATGCATCTGTCGCAACTTGATGGCTGTAAATAACTTTCCTGTTTTTCTGTGGAAACTGACATTATGCCACCAATTATGTGTTGGAGCTTAACTTGTATTGAACCCAGAACATTCTTAACATGGATGTAATCAGGTAGACGGTAAGATCACAGAATGAATTAGCAAATGAATGAGCTGGTTTGACTTCAGTGCGGATTTGTTTTCTTAAAAATAGCTCTTGTGTTTCTGTTGAACCACCTGAATGTGAGATTAGCATGACAAACCAAGAGCTGTCAAAATTCACACTTACATTGTGGAGAACTGTGCAGCCTCGAACGCCCCCACACAAATCCCGAGATCGATTCACTCCTGTTCCCGAATCAACCGCATTAAATCAGATTAACTACGTAGCTGATGCATTCGGAAATTCTGCTGGTTTTTGCCAAGTGATGCTTTATTAAACAATACCTTGATGCTCTCTATAGAAATGTTGCCTCCACAGAGGTTAATTCAGGATAAATCCACTTTGGAGGGGATCATTTTTGGCAAAATACGTATAACCGCACATTGGAGTCATTTAAAGCAGCTGGAAGTGGATTTTAACTCAGGACGATTTGAGCGATGGTGGTTGCTGTTCTTGAATCAATACAAATAAGTATCCAAAAAAGAGTCCTGTTGTGATTTCAGTTATGTGCATTTTCCAGAAGTTTGTGTGGTCTCCAGTGGAGCAGCTGTGGGGACACCTGGCCCAGTACTACATCGCCATTTGCAATGCCATAGAGTCTCTCACAAAGCAGATGACAGATTCAAGATGATAGTTATTATAGCTTTCAACGATTCGGTGACAGCTACCTTTCGTATGATTACCAGCTTCTTGTGCAGTATCCCACTTATCCCCCACTGTCCATGATTCTGTTCTGCCTACGATGTCTGAATCACTCTCAAATGTGAAGAACGAAACGGCAAGGCCAACTTTTACACAATATGTAATCTTACATATTTCACTTTTGTTAAGAGCAAAGGATATATTGAAAGATATGTTGCTGCTGAGTTTTGAGCAATAAAATCTGCAGACAAGATGTCCATAAATTGAGAAGTTACATCAAAATAATACAATTGAAAAAAGCAATAAATAGTTTTTTTACAGATATATTTGTTAATTATTATTAAATATAACATTAAATAATGTTAATTATTATTATATAAACAGACAACAATGTATCATAAATAGTGATACAAAATCAAAGTGGAATGGAACATTTCTTTTTTCATTTCACATTAACTAAAAATAAATAAATAAATAAAAATCTGTTTTATTATTTGAAATAAAGCTGAAATAAAATAAAATAAATAATAAGTTTTATAAAAAAAAAAT
The DNA here is from genome assembly GCA_027422405.1 of Ptychobarbus kaznakovi. Taxonomy (NCBI): domain Eukaryota; kingdom Metazoa; phylum Chordata; class Actinopteri; order Cypriniformes; family Cyprinidae; genus Ptychobarbus; species Ptychobarbus kaznakovi. Next base: position 8,109,630 of record CM049813.1, read on the forward strand.
AATAAAATAACTGAAATAACATAAGCTTAGTTAGAAACACTAAAACTGATCAAATTAAAACTGAAATAATAATAAACTTTATTTTGTATAGCTACTTAAAAAACATTAAAATACAAAAAGAAAACAAAGCTATCAAACGTTTAAGAAAAATACAAAATAAACAATAGCAAAGTAATCACATAAACACTACGATGAGTTTTAAAAGATGTTTAGCAATAAGAATATTTACAATAAATAAATAACAAAAAAGCATCACATCATAATAAAACTAAAAGCTAACTCAAAATAATAATAAAGGGCATACTAGTAGGAAACAAATACTAATAAAATAACACTGACTGGCATGCAGTATATCTAGGTCCATTGTATATCTGCACTGGCTTGTTGTTGTCTGACCCCTGTAGGCCCCTGACAGTCAGAGACCCAGTGGCATTAGCCCAGGCCATAATCCGGTTTGAAAATAATGTAATGGCATGAAAATCTCTTTCTAAGACTACATTTCTAAAAGCTTAGTGCATTGTATGAGTAGTGCAGTGCATCTTATATTTAAGAGTTGTAGATTGTCCCCCTGGGAAGGATTAACTGAGCTTAACCACTGTTGATCTAATCTTACTTAAAGTTCAGTGTAATTGGACATTTAACTTGCGTTTAGAATTTTTCTCATATCTAAAAAGAAATGTATGCTATGTTATCATTTTTCTGCTAATCAATAGCTTAAACTAGACACTTAGCTTGGATCACAGCCGAGCTGGTAAGGCTGATCTGTTTTACTGGTTTTAGAAAGATTTGGGGCTTTTGCCAGCTGATCAGCCTGAGAAATCAGCTGAATTACCATAAACTAGACTAATCAAGACCATAAGAACTATCCTTCTGAAGGGCTAATAGTTTTGGCGACTAATGGCAATTAATATGAGGAACTATTGTTGAGTGGTGTGGATTATTGTGATTTTTAACAGATGTTTGGACTCTCATTGTGACGGCACCCATTCACTGAAAATAATCCATTGGTGAGCAAGTGATGTATTTAATTTAATTTAATTTAATATTTTGAATTGAATTCATTATTTCTGACATCTTTTTTTATTTTTCTCATGAATTTATTAATTCATTATAGTGATTTTATCATAATAATATATGCAAAATGGACACTGAAATATGCAGTTTTGCCATCTTAAAGGATTATTTGGGAATTCAATGCACAGGCATGTTTCATAACGTTATACATTTTGATCTAATTTGATTATCATTCACAGTATGAATAGAGTACAATTCACTGTATGAAGATGTTGGCATAGAATACACACAGTGTATCTTTATTGTTGCTACGACATACTTTTACATACAAATCATACTTATTTTTTTCATAGGAATAAGCAGATAAAAAAGCCCACCCACAGAAAGCTAAGAATACAATCACTCACATGTAAACACAAACAAAATATCTACAGCATTTGTGCTTGTTTTGTTTATGCAAGAAGTAAAAACAGCCCTCAGAAGCTTAAAATGTATTCTCCACGTGACATAGAGCCAGATCATCCGGTTTGGTTTGATCTTCCAAAAAATGTCAAAGCAATCCTGGAGTGCGAAGCGAGGTCATCATAACGCACAAAAGGAAAGACAGAACAGTGTGTTTACAGCATACGTTGTTTCTGCATTCATTGTCTCTCTCCTTTTACTTACCCCCAAAAAATATGATTCTGAATTTGGCCTCAAGGATGCCTTTTTATCAAAAGTACTTTGATAAAGATTTTGAAAAGAATCTGTTTTCTGTGAAGCGCAGTGTGGGAGTGCAGCCGTGCTGTGGTTGGGAGGGTATAGTGTCATCTGCCTTTTGGGCTCTTACTGTATGCCTTTATGAGTTGTTCAGTCTCATCCATGTACAAACATATTTGTATACATTATGTAATATTGCAGAGAGATTATTTTTCGCTTGAAGGCATGACTGAATCTATTGTATTTTAGAGCATAACAGCCCCTAAAACAGCATTAGCAGGTGCAATAAATGGTTTTGGCTGTGAGAGCGTGGGTTGTGCGCTGTTAAACTATAAACATTTGGGATGTTCTGAACCTAGACAAAAGAAATGAGCAAAATGCAACAGAATAGCTGAGGAATAAAGACTCTGGCTGCAGTCTCATCCCCAAATGATTCTTAAACTAACCCTGTTAGGCTGAAAGTACACATTAAGTTTATAGTGATAGCTCGAATAGGACCAATTAAAAGCATGTACATGTTCGAATCCATTAATAATACTTGCTGATGCAGACTGCTAGCTTCTGCAAGGGTGTGTGTCTTTGAAATAGTAGTTCACCCAAACATGAACATTTTGTTTAAATTTACTCATACTCAGCTCATCCAATATGTAGATGAGTTTTGTTTCTTCATCAGAACAGATTTGGAGAAATTTAGCATCACTTGCTCACTAATGGATTATCTGCAGTGTATGGGTGCCGTCAGAATGAAAGTCCAAACAGCTGATAAAAACGTCACAATAACCCACAAGTAATCCACACGACTCCAGTCCATCAATTAAAATCTTGTGTTTCGAAAAGATGTTTTTTTATGTTTGTTTTTTTTTTTAAATCAACAAATCCGTCAATAAGGTGTTGTAACTAAACCATTGGTGGGGGCAAAATAATAATAAGTTAAAATAATAAGTTAATAATTTTGTTTTACTTTACAATAATTGATGGACATTGGGTAATCGTGTGGATTACTTGTGAATTATTGTGATTTTTATCAGCTGTTTGGACTCTCATTCTGACGGCACCCATTCATTGCAGTGATGTAATGCTAAATGTATGCAAATCTATTACACTGAAGAAACGAACTCGTCTACTTTACATATTATTACATATTGGATGGTCTGAGAGTGATACAATTTTATACAATTTTCATATATCTGTAATCTACTGTTTTCTTAAAATAAATAGTTCAGTGAATAACATTGCTGATGAGAAAGTACAAAAGTCAACCAAATATTAAAATACACTATATTGCCAAAAGTATCAGGTCACCCCCTTCTAATGAAAGGTTTGGCTATTTTAGTAATTTGCATGAGTACAAATCTTAATGTTTAAGCATATAATGATATTCTAGGGAATTGTGTGCTTCTAATTTTATAGCAAGAGTTTGGACCGGACCCTTTTCTATTCTAACATGACAGTGTCTCTGTGTATAAGACAAGGATCAAAGAGAAATGATGATTGAGTCAGTGTGGAAGAACTTGACTGGTCTGCAGAAAGCCAAGTCCTAATCCGAGCTGAACACCTCTGGTGTGACTTTAATCGCAGACCTTGAGCCAAAAATGAATCACCAAACACCAATGACTTGTACATTCATTATATGGACAAAAGTACTGGGACACCCCCTTCTTTAGAAGAGAAAACGGGATTAGGACTTGGCTTTCTGCAGACCAGTCAAGTTCTTCCACACTGACTGAATCATCATTTATCTTTGATCCTTGCCTTATACACAGAGGCACTGTCATGTTAGAATAGAAAAGGGTCCTGTCCAAACTCTTGCTATAAAATTAGAAGCACACAATTCCCTAGAGTATAATTTTATGCTTAAACATTAAGATTTGTAATCATGGAAATTACTAAAGTAGTCAAACCTTTCATTAGAAGGGGGTGACCCAATACTTTTGGCAATATAGTGTATTTCATGCATTTATGCACACATTTATCAACATTTGTTGATAAAACAACAAGTGAAAACAACAAGTGAAATGTGTAGTTTGAATTATTTGTAACAATCGTATTCTTTCTAGTTTATTTCTGAGTGTGATTTTTTCTAGTCTTGTTTGTCATTTATGTTATATTTTCATCAAAAGAATGTTTGAATTAAATCATGTAATTTTCTTCAGAATTTGTCACATCTTTGTTATTGGTGTCAAAATTGTCAATAACAACCCTTTATTCTCTAGACATTCCTTGAAAAGATTACTACTGTCAAGAATTATAAAAAAAAAAAAAAATACTTCATTAAAATTGTCCATATTACTCACACACTTTATCCCAAATCTTCTGAAATCATAATCTTCACCTCAACTGCCAGTCTCAAATCAAATATAATGCCCATGGTACATCCAGATAATGATTCAATAATGTTTTAAATTAGAATTTTTGAGTAAAATATTGCTTTAAGATTGCAAACTGGCAGAACTAATCAACAAAAAATCTTTACTGTTCAATAACCTCAAAGGCAGCAACAGAACTCATCTGTAGAATGGAACTGTGTTATTCATTCTGCCCATGACGACTGCAGTTGGTGCACTAAACAGAAATAAGGGGTTCATTTATAAATTATATGACTTTTTATTCAATTTCATGGTTGACATAGAGCAGTTATAGATGGGTTGCTGGTGGCGCCTTCCTGCTCTCTGCAGCTGCAGTGGCAACATTTGCCTTTCAACATTTTCTCTTTCCCATGTCACGAAAATCACCTTTGTCCACTCATCTTCAGTTTAGAACATAGGTTTTGGAAATTGATTCTTTTGAAAGAGTATGACTCGCATTTTTAACCTGGACTGTGGAGGAAGAACAGACAGTTCCTTACTCCTTTTCACCGTAAAATTTTCTCTCTGATTTGTAAGTGAATCCATGTTTCAGTACAACGTGAAATTAATCGCACCAATGGCTTTTACACTGTAAAGATGTCAGCGAAATGACTGTGTGCGAAACGAAGTGTCCACAAGATGAGTTCTAACATCTGAGGATATATTTAGTCTCAGTCCTGCATAATTTCAGTGTATTTCTCTGTGCTTTTCTCAGATCTGAAGGAGAGGGGAAAATGGATTCAGAGCTGCTTTGTGACAGATCAGGAATAGAGTGAACACTGTATATATATAGTACTGTATATTGACCGATTAAATAACCCTAAGAAATAAATTCACAGTTGGGAGGTAAAAAGTCACAATTATAGGAAATAAAATCAAATTTTTGAGTAATGAAGTTGTGCTTATGAGATTTAAAATCACAATTACAGTAATTAAAATCATATTTTTGAGTAAATAAATCTGTGAATGTGAGATTTAAAGTCAAATTGACAAGAAAGTCAAAAGTTTCAGTTTTGAGATTGTCACATTTACTAGACAGAAAGTTGCAATTGTTAGATTTAAAGTCACATTTACAAGACATAAAAAGTTTCAACTGTGAGATTTAAAGTAACAATTACAATAAATAAATCTAATTTATGAGTAATGAAGTTGCAATTGTGAAATTTAAAGTCACAATTACAAGAAATAAAAAAAATGTTTTTTGATTGAGAGATTTAAAGTCACAATTACATGAAACGAAATCGGATTTATGAGTAATAAAGTTGGAATTGTGAGATTAAAAGCACAATTACAATAAATAAATCCACATGTATAAGTAATGATTTTGTGATTGTGAGATTTAAAGTCACAATTACAAGAAATACAATTGAATGTATGAGTAATGAAGTTGCAATTGTGAGAATAAAGGCACAATTACAAGTAATAAAACCTAATTTATGAGTAATTAAGTACATTTAAAGTCCATCGTTAACGTAACTTTGACTGAAACAGTTAAATGGGGCAGAACATATAGAGTGGCTCATTCCCTTTTTAAAAATAGCCAATAGCAATTAATTTATGTTACAGCCTGGCAAGGCAGCATTTGACAGAGGATGGGGGGGTTGTGTAATATGTACTGGTGCATGGCACCGGTCTTCTCTCCGCTGTTTATAATACCAAGGATGCCATCCCCTTTGATGTTTGATCTTTTCCATTGCACTTTAAAATACAGCATTCTGTTTAGAATTCAAATGAGTTGAATATGTTTTATAGTCCTCACTGACTTGTGCATATGATCCACTCTTCAATATCATGTCTCTGTAGCGGAGTACAATGTATGTGCCATGGAGGTTCATGTGACACTGACACGAAACATGATTTGCATGTGCCGTGGTACTCTCGTGAATGCGTAGCAGAGACTGACACAGAAAATAAATTGTTGAATAAAGCAGTTATATTTGCACAAAAAGTATTCTCGTAGCTTAATAACATTAAGGTTGAACCACTGATGTCAAATGGATTATTTTAACAATGTCTGGGCCTTAAACGTGTCAGTTGTATTGCTTTCTGTGTAGGGTCAGAAAGTTCTTGGATTTAATCAAAAATCTCTTAATTAGTTTTACGAAGATGAATAAATGTCTTACAGGTTTGGAACGGCAGTGAGGGTGAGTAATTAATGACATAATTTTTGGGTGAACTATTCCTTTAAGGATAAGTTATTCATAATAAAAGCAAAAAAAAAAAATATATATAATATATAATAAAAAACTTTGAATTAGATTTCTTAAGGGCTTTAAGGATTCTGCAAAGAAGCATTGGTGTTAGTTCACCTTAGCATAAATAAAAGTCAAAATGGCTCGCTGATCATTTTCCAAGTGCTTTGATGCTTTGATGAAAACTAAGCTGATAGTTAATCAGTTTTAACATTTAAGTCAAGGTGGGCGCCAATGATTTCCTGACCATCCAGCGTGTCACACGTGACACTCCAGTCCAGTAGGTGGCAGCATCTAAAGCACATGATCTTTAATTATTCTCTAATAATTTTCTCTCCCTTGTATAATTTCAAACCTGTATTACTTTCTTCTATGGAGCACAAAGATATTTTGAGAAATGTCACATTTATTATTATTTTTTTTTTTCATTTTACATACATACAGTACAACCCATACAATAGACCTACTTCAGTGAAACACAAAATAAGTTATTCAGATGTGGAACGACATGAGGACAGGTACGTGTCTAATTTTATTCATATAACTAAAGGAAGTAATTGATCAATGAATGAGCAAGCTAAAATACACCAGGGCAATGGCTCATTAGTTGTAAATAGGATGTCCATTAAAATTTAACACAACATTTAGTAGTAATCAATATATGACCACTGGAAAAAAAGAACCTTTGATAGAGGCCTTGATGTGAAATGTATCCCTGTAGAACGTGTGAGGTTAAGGCTAATGACATTACTCATAACTTGAAAGACTTTGAGAATAAAGGATTGTTCAGTAGAAAAAGACCCAAGTGTCTTCATATTTTCCAATTAAAGTGTTTAAAATTAGAAAATTAATTATTTAATCCATTACACAGCTTTTAAATTAATAATTTATGATTTTTATTTTTATTTGATCACTGAGTTTCACAGGGCCCTATGCTATTCTAATCCCAAGATGTCACAAATCAAAACCCTGCATGCCAGATGGTGCTTCTGCATTCTTAAAGAAAAAGGCTGTGTAAAATCCCACAACTCTGTATTATACAGTTGGAATCTTAAAGTATATATTTTTTTCTTTTACATTCCTTTCTCCAGGACAAAGTGTGGACAAAAGTGACAATGGAGACAGCGCTATCCCCCACAGAAATCTGTTATCATGTCAGCGGACCTGGCTATCTTATCATATCAGTTTTAAAGAGCCTTTTGTTGCGCTCATCTGCCACAAAATGTCAGAGAATGCCAGCCGCCAAGAGCAAAAAAAATAAAAAATGAACTCCTGAAGCCACTGCACTATTCACGCCATGCTGATGAGGTGACCTTGTCCTGCATCACTCTCTAGCGGAAGGGACTCGGTTGAATGACACAATCACCGACGGGCAAAATAATTTTCCTGTCGTCTTGGAATTACGCACTTTAGAGATTTGCTGTGATTAGATGCATGAGGCTGCAGGGATGTTTCAAGGAGTCTCCCCATCTCATTTCCTGCTTGCTGTTATAGGGGAAGAATATTGTGCAACAGCCTCAAAGATGTGATATATATACAGGTGCTGGTCACATAATTAGAATATCAATAAAAATATTTATTTCACTGAAAAAAATTCCATTCAAAAAGTGAAACTTGTATAATGTATACATTCATTCCACATTTTTCAGACTGATATATTAAGTGTTTATTTCTTTTAATTTTGATACACAAAAGGATTATAAGTGACAACTAATGAAAATCCTAAATCTGTGTTCAGTATCTCAGAAAATTAGAATATTGTGAAAAAGGTGTGGTTCAATATTGAAGACACCTGATTAACTCAAAACAGGTGTGCCTTTGTCTGCAATAAAAAGGCCTTTAAAATGGTCTTATCAGTCTAGTTCTGTAGGCTACACAATCATGTTTTGAGGAAGACTGCTGACTGCAGAATGACACTGTTGTCCAAAAGTTCATTTACGACCATTAACCTGCACAAGGAGGGCAAGATTTGGCAAAAGGTCATTGCAAAAAGGCTGGCTGTTCACAGAGCTCTGTGTCCAAGCACATTAATAGCAACTTCACCTCCAAGAGGCGAAGGGACCAGCCACCCGGAAAGATGCTACAACAATGGTAGAAAAAAGAATTTCTGTACAAGCAATAGGGATAACCATCTGCATGCTCGTCCGTCCCCTGGACCGGATTGTGTAACCAAAAGTGGGCAAATGCTCACCGATGGCATTCCTTTGGAGAAAATGTGGTGAGATTCGTTGTGGACAAAGAGTGGATGGTGGCGGTGGGGTTAGGGTATGCAGCGTATGTTATGGACAACGAACACAGTGCTTCAAGAACCACAAATTATTGATGGAATTTTACGCACAGACGTATGAAGACATGCACATTTTTGGTTTCAGCCATTACCTGTCGCATTGCACGGCCCCTTGTGTCAAGCCACTCTGGAAGCTGAACAACAGTTCTTGACAGCATACTCACCGATATTTCACTCATTCATGTTTGGGATGCTCTGGATCGGCGCGATAGTGTGTCTCGCCTGCAACTTCGGCTGAAGAAGACAATAAGCCACAATCAACAACCTGACTGCGAAGGAGTGTGTTGCTGCTGAATCAAGTGGTCCAAAGTTATGTTTTCTGACCCCCCCAATGAAAGTTAATTTTGCATTTCCTTTGGAAATCAGGGTCCTTTTGTGTACAGAGAAAATATTCTGATCTTTGAGTTCACTCTTGAAGAGAGGAGAGGTAAAAACACAGAATCCACGTTGCTTTATAATTTTGAGGTCCAGTGATATTATTATATATATATATAAAAGATATATATACATTCCACAGTCAGTGTCCACTTTATTGGTACACCTTTTACCGGGTTTGACCCCTTTTGACTTCAGTGCCTTAATTATGTCATCTGCTCAACAAGGTGTTGGAAAATTCCCACTGTGTTTTCTGAGGTCCAAGGTCAACACAGCCGTATACCAGGACGTTTTGCAGATTGTTGGCTGCACTTCATGCTAATCTTCCTGCTGCTGACCAACTTTATGGAGATGAGTAAAGAACTCATTTCATTTTCCAACAGGACTTGGCACCTGCACACAGTGCCAAAGAGTACCTGGTTTAATGGACATGTCAGAAACAATATTCCAGGTAGGCTGTTCTTAATTGTGCCAGCAAACTCCCCCCCTGACCACCATGCATGGGGGTGAAGAGGAAGATGCGATGCTTTATGTTCTTAACACCAGACCCAACAATGCAGAAGAGCGAAGACAATGTTTTTCCACTATCAATTTGTGAGAGCAACCTGGTGTGAATTGGCTCTCATAACAACCTGTTCTTAGCAGTGCCACAGGACCGACGGTGTGGTCCTGCCACGCCCATTGCTCAGTAATTCACGGTTTGGCAAAAGGAGCCCCAACTAAGTATTTCTGTACGTGCTCATACTTTCCATGTTCATACTTTTCTTGGCCAATTTCTGGGTTATTCAATTTTAAAATATGGTTTGTATTTAACAATCTATGTTATGTAATGTGTTATTCTCAAAATTTTCTGAGATATATTTTCATTAGTTGTCATTATAATCATCAAAATTAAAAGAAATAAACACTTGAAATATATCAGTCTGTGTGATTTTTATGAATGTATACATTATGTTTTTTAATATTTTTTGAATGGAATTATGAAATACAGCAAAACATTGTCACTTTAATTTTTTTATGATATTCTAATTATATGACCAGCACCTGTATATATATATATACACTGAACAAAATTATAAACGCAACACTTTTGTTTTTGCCCCCATTTTTCATGAGCTGATTACTCAAAGATCTAAGACTTTTTCTATGTACACAAAAGGCCTTTTTCTGTCAAATATTGTTCACAAATCTGTCTAAATCTGTGTTAGTGAGCACTTCTCCTTTGCCGAGATAATCCATTCACCTCACAGGTGTGGCATATTAAGATGATGATTAGACAGCATGATTATTGCACAGGTGTGCCTTTGGCTGGCCACAATAAAAGGCCTCTCTAAAATGTGCAGTTTTATCACGCAGTACAATGCCACAGATGTTGCATGTTTTGAGAGAGCATGCAATTGGCATGCTGACTGCAGGAATGCCCATCAGAGCTGTTGCCCGTGAATTGAATGTTCATTTATCTACCATAAGCCATCTCCAAAGGCATTTCAGAGAATTTGGCAACCGGCCTCACAATGGCAGACCACGTGTAACCACACCAGCCCAGGACCTCCACATCCAGCATCTTCACCTCCAAGATCATCTGAGACCAGCCACCCGGACAGCTGCTGCAAAAATTGGTTTGCATAACCATAGAATTTCTGCACAAACTGTCAGTAACCGTCTCAGGGAAGCTCATCTGCATGCTCGTCGTCCTCATCGGTGTCTCGACCTGACTGCATTTCGTCATCGTAACCAAATTGAGTGGGCAAATGCTCACATTCGATGGCATCTGGTTTGATGGTGTTAGAGGACTTTGGAGAGGGTAAATGGGTAAGTGTTTGTTTGCTGTTATCAGTGTTCGCATTTGTGGATCGAGTGGCCCAGAACTTTTTGGTGGCGGTGGGGTTATGGTATGGTTTGCAGGATTCGTATGTTTGGGGACAATGAACAGTCCAGACATGTTTAATTTAGGCAGGTCTTTGATGGAATTTTGAATGCACAGAGATACCGTGACGAGATCCTGAGGCACATTTTTGTGCCATTCCATTCATCCACAACCATCACCTCATGTTACAGCATGATAATGCACGGCCCCGTTTGTTGTATGTTTTACAAGCAGGTGTTCTGTACACAATTCCTGGAAGCTGTCAACATCTCAGTTTCTTGCATGGCCAGCATACTCACCGGATATTTCACTCAGGTTTTGAGCATGGGTTTGGGGATGCTCTGGATCGGCGTATACAACTTATTATTAGATTTGTGTTCCAGGGGTTGAGAACCTGTTGCCATATCCAGCAACTTCACACAGCCATTGCTGTTTTTAGAGGAGTGGACCAACAAAGTGGTTCGGGCATTTGTTAACTAGTCAGAACTTTTTTAGCTGGTTAGGCTGGTATGGTTTGCAGGTTTACAAGAGTTGGGGGTGCTTGTTAACTAGTCAGACCTTTCTAGCTGGTTAGGCTAGACTGGTTTGCTGGTTTTAGAGGAGGTTGGGGCACTTGTTAGCTGCACAGACCAATGTAGCTGGTTAGACTGGTTTGGTTTGTGAGTTTTAGAGGAGTTTGGGGCATGTATTATTAGCTAGTCAGAACTTGTTAGCTGGTTAGACTGGTCTGGTTTGTGGGTTTAGAGGTGTATGTGGCATTTGTTAGCTGGTCTGGCCTAGTTAGCTGGCCTGGTCAGGCTGGTATGGTTTGCATGTCTTAGATGGGTGTTGGGGGCTTGTTCTCTATTTAGACCCTGTAAACTGGTTAAGCTGGTCAGATTTGCTGGTTTTAGAAGGGTTTGGAGGACCTGTTAGCTAGTCATAATGCTCCAGTTAGCTGGTTTTAGAGGAGTTGAGGGCACATGCCAGAAGCACAGATCTATTTAGCTAGTTAGATAGCTGGTCTGGTTTGAGGGATTTAGAGGGGTTTGTGGCACTTTTTAGCTGTGCGGGCCTAGTTACTTGGTAAGGCTGATTTGGTTTGTGGATTTTAGAGAGGTTCGTGGCACTTCTTAGCTGGTCAGAACTTGTTAGTTGGTTTTAGAGGGGATTTAGGGATTGACCAGCTGGTTAAGCAGGGAGACCATCCCGACCAAGGAGGAGCAGCTCTGGACCTCGAGATCCACTTACTTGGAGTTTAGCTCCAACCCTGGTCGAACACACCAAGCTACTCAAGGTCTTCATGATTACTAAAAAGCTAAAGGCACGTGAGTTTGGTCAAGGCTGACTAAACTCTGCAGGAAAGCTTAACTCAAGGGCCAGAGTTGCTCAGCCTTGATCTGGACCATCACAAACAAGGTTAGACTGTATTAAACATTTTTGTTGTTGTTGTTGTTGTTTTGTTGTTGTTTTTCAGCAGAGAGCACCACCTGGTTTAGAAAGCAACCATCATTCCAGGGCCTTGTTACCTCCTAGTCGTGACTTTTTTGTGTGATGAGCATTGTTTTTTTGGCACTTTTTGGCTTTGTCTATGTAATTGATTTGTACCGCATGCTGCTGGGTAAAATAATTGCCCCAAGCGCTTTCTTGCATGTCACTACAGTAAGAAAGCATCTGCCAGGAAGATGAATGTAAATGTAAATGTAAAAAGTGCTGTTAAAACGTCCTTCAGAACAGAATGTTTTACAGAACGGCTTATGGCATAGCTATCAGTCACAGTGAAGGGTAGATGATACGCTGTGATAGATTTCACAATGAACAGGGAAGCAGACGGCCCCAATGAACTCCTGTCCGTAATGTAATGGTGAAGCTTCACTTTTCTTGTTCTTCAAAGCACTAAAAGGTCTAAATGTAGAACAAGGTGGGCCGCCATGAGACACAAACATAAATAAAAGCACGGACTGAATTTATGATTCAGTCTCAGCTAAGCTCCACTCAAAACACTAAGAGAGGTCACGGATGGAAGCTAATGGACATCTCAACTATTCAGAGCAGCACACAAATTAGCTCCGAGGTCACATTAGAATCGGGGAACCTTTCTCGTGCCATTACCATTCACAAATGGATGGATTATAATACATTACCTGGTTATTCCACCACAAGTTTAAACAAAGACATCCCCAGCCAGCTTTCTCATACTTAAAGCATTTATTGCACATTCACCGGTGCTTTTGAAATAAGTTGACAGTAGTTTTAGAGAGTTTAGGTTGTAAACTTGATCTGGATGACAGCATTAACATAAGCTTCTTTGAATTCGGAGTCTACCTCACGAATTGCTACAGGAGGCTTTTGTGGGGTTGGCAGAATGACAAACTTGGGGTTTGTCTTTGGCTTGTTTTGAAGCGATAATGCAGCGGCAGACCTGGAGGCAGTGCTATAGTCATTAGAATGCCATGGAAGCGCTCATGAGAGGCTACAACAGCTAGCCTAGACTAAAAGATTGGAATTCTTAAAATGTTTTTTTTCTCAGTGGCGTCATGTTTCATTTGGCGGGAATGAAAACGAGTCGGGTAATTGAATTGCAGTTCCTTCAACAGGTTGCAATTTTAAATGGATAGTTCATCCAAAATGATGGCATCTACCCTGGCTAAGATCTGCTGCGAGCTATGGCATGAAGTTTAGCATACTTTCATTACATTTTTGCATACATTAGCAACTTCTCATGTTGATTTCATTAAGAAATGCATCATTTTTTCTGAGGTTACGGTCTAATCATATTTGAAGCAGTATTTCATGTTGGTCTGATTCAATTCAGAGTAATAAAATCCAAGCAAGCAGCACATCTCCTTGTGGCCACTCCAATACCTAATTTTGTTCAAGTCACACAAGATTAAGCCACTGCCGGCCATGCTGATTACACTCCCAGTCTAATATCATGGCTGTATTTTTTTCCAGTATCTCTCTTTATGAGACAGATGAGACAATACTTTTCAATTCAGAGGCATCTGCAGAGTTTCTTGATATTAAAAGACTCGTTAACATCTATTGCTGGACTCCCCAGTGATTGTATTATGTCATCTGTGTGACCTTTGGGATGGTGCAGATTAATAAACATGGAATATGGAGGAGAGAGTGACTAATCATGCCAGGGGTTTATTATTAGTCCAGTGCAGAAATGAGCTCAGAGCTCCTCTGGGATCCTGAAGGTCCCCCAGATGCATAGTGACTGTTTTTAGAGGGTAGTTTTGGTTTATTCAACCATATATTGAGCCTCACATAATTGAGAAGATTATTATGACCATCATTCTCCATAATCTGGTCTAAAGTTATTGAAGTTTGATTAAACCACCAATCCACTCATTTGTTTTAATAGACTCCTTATCAAAAGAATAGTTAAAATTGTCAGTATTTACTCACCCTCATATTGTTTCAAAGCCGTAGACTGTTATTTTTGCTGTGATATGCAAAAAAAAAAAATTTTTCATGGAGTTTTTTTTTTATTTCGGTGGCAACTGGCCCTCTAACCATTAATGTAATACTTCATCCATAAATAACAATTTGCATAAAATTGACTTACCCTCAAGACACCCAAGTTGTAGATGAGTTTTTTTCTTCATCTGAACATATTTGGAGAAATGTAGCATTACATCACTTGCTCACTAACAGATCCTCTGCAGTGAATGGGTGCCGTCAGAATGAGAGTCCAAACAGCTGATAAAAACAATGATCCATAAGTGATCCTCCCAACTCCAGGCTGTCATTTAAATCTATCATTGTGTGAAGTGAAAAGCTGCATGTTTGCAAGAAAAAAAACTATCATTAGAGCATTTTGATTTAATTTAAACCATCACTTCTGAACAAACTACTAGTCCATAAGCCATAGTAATGCTTCCTCCAGTGAGAAAGTTCATCCCCTGTTGTCCTCTCACCTCAAAATCCACAAAAATATTTGTTTAGAAGTATTGTGGACTATGCTTGATCTGTGCATATTTCTCTACTGATTCAGATAGATTAAATGATGGGTTTGTTTCTTACAAACATGCAGCTTTTCCCTTAAGATGGTATTAATTAATGGGCTGAAGTAAGGTAAAATACTTGGATTGTTATCATGTTTTTTTTCAGCTGTCTGGACTCTCATTCTGACGGCACCCATTCACTGCAGAGGATCCATTGGTGAGCTAGTGATGTAATGCTAAATTTCTCCAAATCTGTTTCAATGAATAAACAAACTCTACATCTTGGCTGGCCTGAGGGTGAGTAAATTTGAGCAAATTTAATTTTGGGGTGGAACGGTTTCTTAAGATTGAATCACTGCTTTATGTTTAATTGTTAGACACGGCACAAACACATGGTCAAATTAAAGTGGCAGTGAGTACTGTACTGTATGTGTTTGTTTAGAATTCCATTTCAAGTCCCTCCTTCAGTTCGGTTCCGTATGCACAGCGGCACGCCGCTGACTGGATTCACATTTGGAGTGTTTGTGAGAGGAGCGCTTTGAACTCGCACACCACAAAACTCAGATTTAGGCAGCATATTTCACCATATGATTTGTTTTCTTTGTTAAATGAAAGAGTAGGTTTGGACTCATAAAAATGTGTTAAAAAATAGTTAGCAAAAGTCAACTGAGTATAAAATCAGAAGCATGGTGAATCCGTTAATCTTTTTTCATACTATCGGTTTCAAACATAGTTTTTAATGTTGTCAAAAAAATGTAATTTATTTAGCCTATTTTTAGTTTTTCTATGTATACTTCTAGAAGTTGAAATAGTAGGGGAAATGAATCATCAAAATTAAAATATTTTAATAAAAATCAAAGGTCACCAACGGAGGATGGAATATGTAATTGTTTCTTTGGGAAAAATAACAATGTGGTATATTCGAATAGGAATTGTTTTTTTTTTGGCTTCTTTAAGATAATTATGAAAAAAAATTTTTTTTTAAAAGTCTTTTAAGATAAAAATATAGGAAGAGCATTAAAATTGCAATATATTATTAACATTTAAAACAATAAAACTGATAAAACTTTTTTCAGGATTATTTGAGGGATAGAAAGTTCAGAAAAACAGAATTTAACTGGAATGGAAATCTTTTGAAGCCTTTGATAGATCCTTGTTCAATAAATGTTTTCATTTCATGAACTGCGAGAATTCTGTAGGCGCTGTCTAATATATTCCCAGCCATTTATAGATATATATTCTATATGAACATGCTATATATCCTGATTATGAGTAAGAAAAACAAGAGCTTTCACAGCAGTCTTAATTGAGCTGGCTGCTGTCCAGTGATTTGTGTGCAATATGTCTTTTGTGTCTTTCATATTATTTATTCCTTCAGCACAAGTGTTATTTGTCTCAGACTGATGCAGTAAGGCCCCTTTTCCAAATAATTATTTGCTTTATGACCACACTGCGATAACACGCTGACATTACTCTTACTCACCTCCCAGACCCACATAATAATGGTACCAATTTTATTCTGAAATGGTTGCTTGGCTTTTGGAGTGTTATGGTGGGTGTAAATTAGCACTTTTGATTGGTTTGCATGGTTGTTATAGAGATGGATGGTGGTTAAAGGCATCTAAATTTCCAAGGAAGTCCATCTGTTCAAGGGGGAGACCCAGAAACATGTTTGCCAGAGAAGAGCCTCTGCAGTGAGCCTACTCCCTACGTACTATCCCTTCACAGATGGAAGAAGCCATTGCCAAAAGTCACCCACTGTAGGCGCGCGCACATATACACGCTTTCAGACGCGCCGCTCCAGGACACATGCTATACCCATTGAGTTTTCGCTCATTAAGGGTCATAAAGGAAAGATTATTTGTAGAAAAGGCTGAAACGCACGAATGGAGACTAAAGATGATCGTATATAACATGGAAGTTTGATTGATGTGTTGCTTGTGTGGAAAATGTCATGGAGTGAGAATAATAAAAAGACCTGACAATAAATTCATAATGGTCTAATGAGGGGTAGAGGCGTCTTATGCCTTCAGAACAGCATTAGTTCCTTAATATTGCACCATTCTTTAAGAAGACCTTGAATTCATTAAGAGCTCGGACAGATTACATATTTAAAGATCAGTATACATCCATGAAATCCCAGTGGTGGATAAATGGATATACATCTCATAAAAATATATATTTTTTATCACATTTTCACAATTTCATTTTGATTCAAGAATTGAATATTTACATCAATTCATAGTATTTATGTATTTGTTTATTGTATTGTATTGTATTGTATTGTATTGTATTGTATTGTATTGAATTAGAATATATTTTATTGTCTTTTCTGAAAAGTTAAAATGTGAATATTATTTAAATGTATAAATATAATATATATATATATATAGATATTTTGTCATATGTGTAATATCCAATAATTTTCCTCGAATCAAGTATTTCATACAATTTTTGTTTGGGAATATTGTTTTAATTAGGATCAATTTAGGACTATATAATAACATTCAGGAAATGGATACATATAAAAATCCATATTTATATAAAATTGCTGTGTGTGTGTGTGTGTGTGTGTGTGTGTGTGTGCGGCGTGTGTGTGTGTGTGTGTGTGTGTGCGTGTTTTATGTGTTATATGAGGACACAAATTTGTATAATGACATGTGACATGAATTACAAGGAGAAGGTGATTTATGAGGACATTTTGTGTCCCCTAATTTAAAACGCTTATAAATCATACAGAGTGTTTTTTTGAGGGAAAATAGAAATGCACCGTCTCCTGTGAGGGTGTGTGTAGGGTGTGTAGGGCAATGCACATGTGTACAGTATAAAAACCATTACACCTATGTAAAGTCCCCGTAAACCATAAAAACCAACGTGTGTGTGTGTGTGTGTGTGTGTCTGTATGTAGATATATATATATATATATACATATACACAAGTGCATCTCAATGCATTAGAATGTCGTGGAAAAGATATTATTTATTTCAGTATTTCAACTCAAATTGTGAAACTCGTGTATTAAATAAATTCAATGCACACAGACTGAAGTGGTTTAAGTCTTTAGTTCTTTTAATTTTGATGATTTTGGCTCACATTTAACAAAAACCCACCAATTCACTATCTCAACAAATTAGAATATGGTGACATGCCAATCAGCTAATCAACTCAAAACACCTGCAAAGGTTTCCTGAGCCTTCAAAATGGTCTCTCAGTTTGGTTCACTAGGCTACACAATCATGGGGAAGACTGCTGATCTGACAGTTGTCCAGAAGACAATCATTGACACCCTTGACAACTCAAAGTTGAGTGGAAGGAAAAAGTGTGGAAGAAAAAGATGCACAACCAACCGAGAGAACCACAGCCTTATGAGGATTGTCAAGCAAAATCGATTCAAGAATTTGGGTGAACTTCACAAGGAACTTCACAACTTCACAAGAGCCACCACACACAGACGTGTCAAGGAATTTGGCTACAGTTGTCGTCAGAGGTGTCTTACCTGGGCTAAGGAGAAGAAGAACTGGACTGTTGCCCAGTGGTCCAAAGTCCTCTTTTTTTAGATGAAAGCAAGTTTTGTATTTAATTTGGAAACCAAGGTCCTAGAGTCTGGAGGAAGGGTGGAGAAGCTTATAGCCCAAGTTGCTTGAAGTCCAGTGTAATGTTTCCACAGTCTGTGATGATTTGTGGTGCAATGTCATCTGCTGGTGTTGGTCCATTGTGTTTTTTGAAAACCAACGTCACTGCACCCGTTTACCAAGAAATTTTGGAGCACTTCATGCTTTCTTCTGCTGACCAGCTTTTTAAAGATGCTGATTTCATTTTCCAGCAGGATTTGGCACCTGCCCACACTGCCAAATCACCAAAAGTTGGTTAAATGACCATGGTGTTGGTGTGCTTGACACAAGAAAACTTGGCCAGCAAACTCACCAGACCTGAACCCCATAGAGAATCTATGGGGTATTGTCAAGAGGAAAATGAGAAACAAGAGACCAAGAAATGCAAATGAGCTGAAGGCCAATGTCAAATAAACCTGGGTTCCTTCCCACCTCAGCAGTGCCACAAACTGATCACCTCCATGCCACGCCGAATTGAGGCAGTAATTGAAGCAAAAGGAGCCCCTACCAAGTATTGAGTACATATACAGTAAATTAATATACTTTCCAGAAGGCCAACAATTCACTAAAAAATTTTTTTATTGATCTTATGAAATATTCTAATTGTGAATTGGTGGGTTTTTGTTAAATGTGAGCCAAAATCATCACAATTAAAAGAACCAAAGACTTAAACTGCTTCAGTCTGTGTGCATTGAATAGATTTAATACACAATTTTCAAAATTTGATTTGAATTACTGGAATAAATTAACTTTTCCATGACATTCTAATTTATTGAGATGCACCTGTATATGTATATATATATATATATATATATATACTTTACTTACTTTTACTTTTAATCATTTAGCAGACGCTTTTATCCAAAGCGACTTACAAATAAGAAAAAGTTACTAAAACTATAAGTTAAAAGTCTATAAATACTATATATACACACATTTAAGAAAATGGAGAAATTAAATAAAATGACAAATGCATACAACAACATTTCAAAACTAAACATTTAAATGAAAACAAAAAATAAAGCTAAAAACATTTCAAAATATTAAAACAACAAAAGGTATAAAAATGATTCTAACATGACACTAAGCCAAACACCCATATATATATATATGTTATTTCATTTCCATGTAGTATGTTGAAGTAACGTTACTAAAATAAATACAATTTGTTAAAACTAAAACTAAAGAAAATACCTATAAAAGACATTAAATTCATGACATAATGTATCTAAAATTAAAAAAGATAAATCAAACGGCAGTAGTTATATCAGTAATCCTATAAAAGAACACTGTCAAAAACACATGCTAAAAAAACAACAACTTACACATAGTAAGAATTGTTATAAAAACTAAAACAGAAGTGAAACAAGCATTAAGAAAGAAGATAAATAAAAGCGATACTCATATCCTTTGACAGTGTCCCTGCCCTGGGTCCGCACGGTAGAGTCGATGGTCTTTACACTCTTCGTCTCTTCTCAAAGAGGGATTCACACGACCGCTGCCGCACGGTAAACTAACTTTTTATACCCATCTAACAAAATACTACTCCAATTCAGCTGAACACACTTTCCTGTTAATCACAATAAATGGCCAAGCAAGCGCCCAACACTGACAAGGGGACGCGATACAGTACGAAGACCAAACGCGATTTCAGCAGGTTTCCACACAATATATATATATATATCTATATATATTATATTTAAATCAAAAAAATCAGAAAAAGTTGGGACAGTATGGAAAACGAAATAAAAGAAAGTAGAGAGGGAGTATTTATTGACTTTATTATGAAGACAATATTGATTACAAAATTGTAGTATGGTGGGCTTGGGATGGGCTCACATGTAAAGTTTGTAAACTTTATAATCTTTCCTATGTGTCAAGACCTGCAACACATTTCCAAAAAAAGTTGGGACAGGAGCAATTTGGGGTAGTGGTAATATGTAAATTGTTTTTGAGTGTTGATTGATTGGGATGATGTCTGTGGTTTGGGTTAGTTTGTAATTGTGGTTTGGTACAAAAGCAGGGTCCAGAAAGGGGGGTAGTTTTAAAGAAAGATGGCAGGAAAGGATGGCCAGTTTGCCAAATGTGAGAAATGCGGGAATTATTGAAATGTTTAAAAACAATGTTCCTCAAAAAAGATAAGAAGAGATTTGATATTTCATTCAACTGTGCATAACATAATCATAAGATTTGGAATCTGGAGGATTTTCAGTGGAAAGGACAAGGGCGCAAGCCTAAGCTGAACAACCGTGAAGATCCCGATCCCTCAGGCCGGCATGCATCAAGAATGTCATTCATTATAAGCGCACATGGGCTAGGACTACTTTGGCAAACCTTTGTCAAGTACCACAATACGTAGTTAGTTACATCCACAAATGCCAGTTAAAACTGTACTGTGCCAAAGGAAGCCCTATGTTAACAGTGTCCAGAAGCGCCGTCGACTTCTCTGGCTCGGAGGCATCTGGATGGACCATCACACAGTGGAAACATGTACTGTGGTCAGATAATCAGTATTTCAGGTATTTTTTGGAGGAATGGACGCCGTGTGGCTCCTGACCAAAGAAGAAAAGGATCATCCAGACTGTTACCAGCAACAAGTCCAAAAGCCAGGGTCTGTCATGGTATGGGGTTGTGTCAGTGCCCTTGGCAAAGTAACTTGCACTTCTATATGGCACCATTAATGCTGAAAAGTACATAGAGATTTTGGAGCACAATATGCTGCCTTCAAGAAGACATCTTTTCCAGGGACGTCCATGCATATTTCAACAAGACAATGCAAAACCACATTCTGCACACATTACAAAGTCCTGGCTGCGGAAGAAAGGTACGGGTACTTGACTGGCCTGCCTGCATCCCGACCTGTCTCCAATAGAGAATGTGTGGCGCATTGTGAAGCGCAAAATGCGACAACAAAGACCCCGTACTGTTGCCCACCTTAAGACTTGTTTGCAGGAAGAATGGGACAAAATTACACCTGAAACACTTCATCACTTGTGTCTTCAGTCCCTAAATGTCTTTTAAGTGTTGTGAAAAGGAATGCAACATTTACAAAGTGGTAAATGCTTTTACTGTCCCAACTTTTTTTGGAATGTGTTGCAGTCTCAAATGACAGAAAGCATGTATATTTACAAATGACATGAAGTGACCAAAAAACATGAAATATTTTGTGTTCATATTGTCTGCAATGAAATACAAGTCAAAGTAAATTTAGAAATCACTACTTTCTTTTTTTATTTGCGTTTTCCATACGTCCCAACTTTTCTGATTTGGGGTTGGTATAAATATATATATATATATATATAGACACAAACAAGTCTTAGCTGGGTAATGGTTAATTTAAGTCTTTACTGTGTTCCTGTTAGAGTCATCATAACAATAATCAATATAAGAGGAATGATCCCGGCATGATGGAATATGGGAATATCAAAGTACAGGACTAGGTGCAGCTGGTCCCATTGAACCATTCACTAAAGTCATCAGACTTAATGGTTCCTACATAAAAATCCATTCTGCATGGATCCCTCGCTGCTTTTGTGAGTTAAGGGCACGCTTGAGGTTTCTCCAACCACAAACATGCAGGAGACAGAGTGCAGCAGCGATCAGACCACCTTTATTGATTGACCAGGAGTCTAATTTCTGTCCTACTTTTGCATCTTTATGTAGGGTTAACTATATATGTATGTTGATCTGGGACAAGAATCGCAGCTTCTGTTGGTTAAGTCGAGGTCATAGAGGTTGTGGTTCTATAGGAATTTTCAGGCTGTACTTATTTAGAATTTAAACTTTTTAATTGTCTGTCTGCCTGTCTTTGTGAACAAATATGACTATACTAATATAAATTATTGTTTATAAACCTAGCAGTATCACTCTACATCAATTTGGGAGCATACTAATATAGAATAATACTATTTATAAATTATATACACAATACTACTCAAATGTTAATGTTATCAGTACGGATCTTTAAGGTTTTTGAAAGAAATGTTCATCAAGGCTCCATTTGTTATTATCAAGAATATAGTAAAACAGTAATATTGTAAAATTGTATTACAATTGAACTGTTTCTGTTTTAATATAATTTTATATAATCCTGTTTTTTGTTTGTATGTTTGTTTGTTTTTTTCTGTCCAGTCTCAAATGATCCTTAATTATAATATGCTGATTTGCTGCTCAAGAAATCTTCATAATTATTATAAATGTTGAAAACTGTTGTGCTGCTTAATTTTTATATATTTTTTTTTAAATTTTTTAACAGCTAATTTGCAGTCAACTGTGTAAACCAGTTTGTAATTATACTATATGGCCAACAGATGGCAGTATAAAGCTTTACTTCATCCAAACTTGTTTCGTTAACATAAGGATGCTGAGGCTGGTGATACTTTTTACAGATGTTTTTGAAAATGATGGAGATGCTGTTTATCTTCTCGCAACATGCAGCTTAGTTTGTGATTCATATAGCGAGCTGAAGTTTCAAAAATAACTTTAAAATGAGTAAAAATACTGATACACACTCTATTTCTCTATTAAAGTACACTATCGCTAGTACTTATACATAACACTTCATTTCATGGTTTCTGGTTCGTGTTAAGAATTGAGAGGTAAAAGATTTCATCAGAGATCAGGTCTGCCGGGAGAAACAGGACATATGCGAGTAGGCCTACTGAATACTAAATAGTATTTTAAGATGGTGCATGCTGGACTCACATTGGATACCAACAGCAAAGAAAAAGTAATGTTATCAAGAGAGGAGATTTTCAGAGTATTACCGCTACTTCAGCTGTTCAAGCTTGAGTAAATGGGATTTGTCCAGTGGAAGGTTTATTTCTGTTCAGGCTTGACGTATGAGTTTGTTTGCTTTGCTTCCCACAGACATTTGAAGTCAGCCTAATCAAATCATTGCCCCAAGATAGAGTAAGAAAAGGAATTCTACTAGCATTTCCTGAGGAGAAAAAAAAGCAGGTGTACAAAAGTAGGTCATCATATTAAGATTTCCTTCTGCTGTTATTTACTTTTAATACCAGGAAATTATATTGCAACCTTTAGTTATTGAGCTCTGAATATGCAAGCACAGGCTCACTGAGATGTGAGCAAACACAGCTCGACAGCGTACTTTTGTGGTTCATACTACATGTGGTTTTCATGAAACCTCCTTAGCATGAGAACATATTAAAGCTTTGTGTGATTAACAAACCAACATTTAAAGTAAATATTCTCTGAAAAGATCTTAATATTGCTTCAGAATGTTTGGAAAATAGTATGCACTTCTTGGATGTTTATGCTGCCTTTTTAGATCATTAAAGGGGTAGTTCACCCTGAAATGAACATTTTGTCATCATTTACCGGAAACCTTTGCAAAGACAAAAACTAAGGTTTCCAAACTTATGTTGTTCCAAACCTGTATGCTTTGTATTATTTTTTTTACACAAAATAAAATATTTTAATGAATGTTGATAACCAGCAACTGTTCTTCAAAATATTGTATTTTGTGTTCAACAATTAAAGATACTCATGGGTTTAAAAAAATGTGTGAGTGAGTGACATAATTTTCAGTTTTGGGTGAACTATCACTATGGGAAAATAATTCACAAAGATTGCATCTGAAAATTGTTCCATGGAACAAAATAACCAATATACATTATGTGTTCGAAATTATATGAGGGTAATGTAAACGATAACATAATTTGTGGGTGCCTGTTCCTTTAAGGGATTATGTCTTGTATGCTGGATACATAAGAGTTTTCAGTCAGACAGACGATGTGAGAGAGACAGGCAAAGGAATCTATGGTAGAATGCAGGTCAATCTTTGCTTACACTCAAACCTCCTTATAAAGTTTTCAATACAGCGGTGAGATAATGGATTACAACCACAGTCAAGTTTGCTATTAGAGCAAGAAGATTGACGCCAGGAGAAATGACTCTGAAAGGTTTTACCAGCAGCCATGCTGGGAAGAAGAAAGAGAGGGGAACATTTTTTTAGCATAGAATATGTAACTGAATACATTTATTTATCCCTTTTTCCTGAAGTACTTGGCTGCTTTTTTGCATTGTACTGTAAGACTGATGTTGAAATAGATTACCCTCAACCTTTTTCCATCACCGAGACTCAGTCAAAAATGAAAAGATACTTAAGTGTTTTGGGGTTCCTCGTACTGCTGGAACCCACTGGAGAACCTATTGTGTATTGTGTACTCAAGGAACTATATATTTTTTCACCATTCTTTAGAGTCTTTAGAAACATCTCCTTAGATAACTATTATTAAGATGCCTAGAGGTTGTTTAAGTATCTTCTCAATTTGAATACATCCATTAGCAGTTCTAAAATATTTTTTGTTTTTTTACTGTCGCTGATTCGGATTCACTTCCGTAGCCAATCCGATCTGAGTATTTTACAAGGGGCTGATTTCAAATGTTTTCAATTCTGTATCAACACATAGGATGAGATTTGTATGAAAATGCATTCATTTTAGAAAGTATACTGTATGGCCAACAGATGGCAGTGTAAAGCTTTACTTTATGCTAAGTTGTTTTCTAATTGTAAATATACTGAGGCTGTGATAATTTTTTACAGATGTTTTTGAAAATTATGTAGCTGCTGTTTATCTTCCAGTGATATCCTTGTAATTCATGTCGCAAGCCGAAGTTTCAAAAATAACTTTTTATTTATTTGTTTTTATTGTCTGTTATTATTAAGATGCCTATCTTCTTAATTTGAATCCATCATTAGCAGTGCTAAAATAATTCACATTTATTGTCGCCGATTCGGATTTCGTATCAACTCATACAATGAGATTTGTATGAAAACTCGTAAATTTTAGAAATTATACTGTATTGTGAAAGAAAACAAGAAAGCATGACAGTCCGTCTCGAAACATAACCATCAGTGGGACGTTAGCAGAGACTATATGTAAAATTGGTGGCTGCATCATTCATAAAACTCATACGGTGTGACTTTGTACGCAAATGTAATTTTTTTGAAAAAGAGAAAGCAATGAAGTCCACCCGAAACCTAACAGTTAATGGAGCTTAAGTAGACGGTGTGACTTTGTTTGCAAATGTACATTTTTTTTCGTACAAAAACGTACAAATTGGTGGTTATGTAATTCAAACACATTCGGCGTAATTTTGTTCGCAAACGACAATTTTTAGAAAAAAGAAAGCTTGGAGGTCCACCCCAAAACCTTACCGTCAATGAAGTGTAAGTAGATTGCTAAAACAACATACAGATTGGTGGCTGTAATTGATATAAACTCATAAGGAGTGATTTGTCATGAACGATTTTTTGAACAAAAAAAAACAAAGTATGGAAAGCTCACCCCAAAAAACTAACCGTCAATGGCCCTGTCCCAAAAGACACAATTCATGTGCACTTTCAGTCTTCAGGACTTACAATGGCCGCTGCATGCACATGTAGGCCTACATTAGGTCCTGGGCAGTCAAAGCGGCATTACGTTATGAAAGTGCAAACTCAAAGGAGGACTGTGGGGTTTAAGGTGTCATTTGGGACAGGGCCAATGATACGTAGGTAGATTGCGAACAAAAATGTCAGAATTGGTGGCTATGTAATTCATATAAACTCATGCTACATGATTTTGTTAGCAAACTTACGATTTTTAGAAAAGAGAAAGCTAGAAGTCCACCCCGAAACTTCCCGTCAATGGAGTGTACAAAAATGTCAGAATTTGTGGCTACGCGTAATTTATATAAACTCATATAACGTGATAGTTCGAGTGTTTTTTTTATTATAAAAAATTAAGCGTGGAGGCCCACCCCAAATCCTAACCATCAGTGAGGCACAAGCAGATCATACAAAACCATACAAATGAGATGAAAATGTAAAATAGTTACTAATTTCCCTGAGATTGTGTTGCAGTAGCAACGCAATGGTACGATTCTCAGAACCTTGGCTTGCTGAGGTGCCAGTGGCACGTGTTGCTCGTATAAAACAGATGCGCTGCTAAATTAAAGCTTAGGCTTAGTTCATTTGATGGCTTAAATTAGTTTGGTTTGTTTTCTGAATATATTTTTTCTTGATTTGAACACCTGCTCTTGAAGCATTTCATATTAATTAAATGATTTCAGTTTTAAACACTCATTAGAACTCAACCAGATTTTGGCCCATTCTGCATTTTTTCTGTGCTCCTTTTTTAATTATTGTAAACAATTAAAAATAAAACATCTAATTATACCCCACTGAGAAAAATATCAGACACTTCTTTCCTTGAAAACTACATGAATTATTCGTATGCAAAACATTACTTGGCTGTTACCACTGAAACGAAGCAGGAGATAAAAGCGATAAAATATTTTTTATTCACCTTTTCGTTAAAATAGAGAGAGTGCAGCTGAGCTCACAGGAGACACATTACACTGTCTGAGTGTAAGCCCAGACCCCACACAAAACAGACTGGTAGAACAAAAGGTAAAATACAGGCCCGCTGAGTCTCTCAGCAGGAGGAGCAGTCTGGGGAACTTCAAGTTGGACTGAACTCAAATCCAGTCTGCTCAGAAAGTTCCTCACAGCTAAATCATCCATCTCTGTAAATCCACAAGTGTTCAAGCAGTTAATATCCCAGTGGGATTAATGACTGAGAGTTGTCTGGCTGCATTGTGACCTTTGAACAAGATGTTTATCTTATATTCAGTGCTATTAATTATATTTTTTAAAGTAAGGTGATTATGAAGTATGAGAGTTCCATCTTTTATAGCTTAGTTAGACTTAGTTTGATGTATTTGCTTAACATTTCCTCTTGTCTTCTACAAAACAAATAAAGTAATTAGCAATATTGTATTATATACTATCATACTATTTATCAATATTTTGTATATAACTTCTATTCTATTTTATTTTTTTTAATTGTAGGAATTTAGCAATGTGCTTTTTCCTTTTTTTTGTTATTTATAAGCTTTACTTCATATTCATTCATTAATTCGTTCATTTACATTATTACTTCTTTATTTTATTTAATTCCCAAGGCATTATATCCTATTTTCATGTAACTAGTCCTTTTCAGGTATCCCCCCCCCAAATTTGTAAATTTCCATGTGGGGCCTGCAGTAGGTATGATTCAATGTGGGGCCTACCAGTAGGTATGATTCAAGTGTACCACATACATGCAACAGAAATGCAACAGAAATCCAAGAGCAGATTTTCTTCTAGTGGAAGAGCATCAGTGCCCTCCACTGTTTCCCCTGGTATGACAGTCTCGCTTCAGACAGCAGCATATACAGACACTCTGAAGCCATTTTATATGTGACAATGTACAGTACACTGTAAAAACAAGATTTTTTGTAGTTATAATCACAACAAAGTCTACTGAAGTAAGTTTTACAAGAAAATGCTATTTTTTTTTTTTTCTACCTCAGAATTTAACATTCAATCTGTTACCTGCTGTTTCCTTGTAACTGTTTGTAAAATTTACTTGTGAAAATTATCTACACCAGATATTGTCAGGGTAGTCCTACCTGCCTTGTTAGCTAAAATGCTAATTTGCAATACTACATGTAAGCCTTTTATTTGAGTATCATTTATAGGCACTAAATTAATAAAAACTAAATTGCTTGTAAAATGTTTTTTTAGTATAGACATGCCTGTCTTTGTTGACAGTGCCTTCATTCCCTTCATCTCCGAGCAAATTAGGATTAGAAGGGCATGAAAGGCCTTGAAAGGTTGCATCTGTGAAGGTCATTTACTGTAAAATAAATATGACTAGCCATCATGCTAATTCACAAGCCTATGTGTTTTTTATCTGAATACTATTTAGCCACTAAATTGAACAAAACTATAATTGCTTGTACAATTTGCTAACAATTTCACGAATGTAATTGAACAAAAAAGTGAAAACTGCTTTCACACCAAATCTTTTTACTTCCTTATTCCCATGAATTGGAAGTTAATATGAATACCCTTACCAAAAATGTAGTATACTTGAAGTTTATTTTATTTAGCATACTTAAGGAAAGGTCAAGTATATTTTAAGTATATTTTATGTAGTAGTTATACAAATATCAGTGTACTAGTAGTATACTTGTAAGTGTACTATTTCAATACTCCTTGGGACTAGATTGGCCCACTCTCTAGACTATACAAGTATATGTTTAAGTATAATTTAAGTATAACAGTAGTAAACTTTGAGTACACAACTAGCTAACATCAATATTTTAGCTTGTACTGCAACTAAAATTAAACATATAGGTATACTGACAGGTTACTAATTAAAAACTTGTGGTAGCATTTTTAGTACACTTTAAAGTGTAGTCTCTTTCAGTAAACTACTAGTTTAGTAGTTTTATACTGCACGTATACTCGTAAGTTTTCGTCAAGTGACCTTTTCATTATATTTAAGTATACTACTATGTCTCTATTTAGGTATTAATGTGTATATATTTTGTTTTGTTTATGAATATATGAACATACAAAACATCAAACAAAACAAGAAAGAACAGGGTATCTGCTTGTAAATAAAAATAATGTATTCTAGCTTCACGCATTCTTTTTTATAAACGCTATATTTTTTGTATATATTACAACCAAAAAAACATGGTCGTAAACCATGGTAAAAACAAATTAAACATGTTTTGCTACACTAACCACAGTTTAGCCATGGTATTTGTAGTAAAACTGTGGATATAGGCTACAACTGGTAATAAAAATGCCCAAAAAACATGGTTAGCCTACTATAGCCTACTTTTACTATAGTCAGGGCCGGCCCTGGGCATAGGCGGAATAGGCAAATGCTAGGGGCGCCGCCGATCCATAGGGGCACCAAAATTAATAAAGATTTTATTTTGTTTTTTTACTTTTATTAATTCCCGATTCTACTTCAAAACTATACATTTAAAATGTTACACAAAAGACAATCGTCCCACAAAAAAAACTATGTTATTGCTTCTCCTCAGTTCGACGCATGATCTTCCCCCTGCACAGCCGCACTTCCACATACATCAGTTACCTGATTGTAAAATATGTTCACTTATAGATTATCACTGTGTCCAAAAGACCGAAGCCCTCTGGTGCCCTGGGGGGGGGGGGGGGGTGTTTCGCCAATCATGATATTCGTGTCTTTAGAGACCCGTATATATCCAGCACGGGTGAATCTCTAACTGCTGCAATAGCAAAAAAAAAAATAAATAACATTTTAAGGACAATTACAGAAGAACAAAATAAAGCATATTTCGTTACCTTTTGAAACTTGGAAGGGTTCAATTTGAGCAGATGGTTTTACCATCGCTGTCATCATCAGAGCGCACTTCCACTGGCTCATATTCGCGATCTCTACCATATTCTCAAAACGATCATTCTCAATAACTTCAAAATCAATATTTTGATCACTGGCTGCTTATTCACCACATCCACCATCAAATGACAGTGACATTTATATTTCACTGCGTACAGTAATTGCTCTGCAGTAAGCCATTCAAACCAGTTAAATTTTTGCTGATGATATTCTTTTGTTTTATGACTGAGGTAATTTTGAGTGAAACATCACGTCATCATTGTGTATCAAACAGTGCCCCCTCAAGGAACAAGTCATCAGATATGTAGGAATATAGCTGCCAGGAAAATATATTTACACATTAACATACCTCGTGTCTCTAGCGCACTTAAAAAAAAAAAAAAAAAAAAATAAATTGATCAGAAAACAAATTATTTATTTATTTTTTTTTTTTCTTGTTATATTGTTTATAGTGCATATATTGAGGAATAGCCAACTAAGAAAGTTGATGTCTAACCTAAAAAAATGAAGGAGGGAGAAGGTAGAGAATGATCTCCCGGTTGGCTAAAGACATGAGGTAGATATGCATTTAAGGGCTCTTGATGAGTTAAAAGTTTGTGAACAAACTATGTTAGCCTAGTCTAGAAAGCCTATAGTCTAAAAGTTTACAATAGTATAACAACGATCCAAGATTTTGTAACATAAGTGTAATTTTTTGTGTGACATGACAACACATTTGAATCATATTTTTACACTACAGTTGTGTAGTTTTTGGGGATTTGTTGTATTTTTTATTTGAATTGGCAAATTTAGTAATGTTTTATAGGCCTATAACGGGGCTTATTAAACTAATGTAAAATTCCCTTTAAAGATGTATGTTTCTCGGTAGGCTAGAATTCATGGTGAAAACATTAGAATGGGCTTGTAGAACATTGCTGCCATCTACTGGAAACACAACACTTTTTAAATGTATTTAGAAGATCAAACAGTAGCCTACTGTTTGCTAATACAGTTTTACCAGAATACCAGATGTAATTATTCTTGATGTTTAATTGTGTTTCATTTAAAAAGTGACTTAGGCAGCACCTATATTTTTATAGTTTCACTGGAAACAATTTAAAATAAGGTTAATTGTCAATGACTAACACTAACAAAAATAATAAATACTGTTACAAATGTATTGTTCATTGTTAGTTCAAGTTAGTTTATATTCACTAATGTGAGGCAAGGGGCACCAGGTAAAATCTTGCCTAGGGCAGCAAATTGGCCAGGGCCGGCCCTGACTATAGCATTACCATTGTTAATTTTCATAAGGGATTGTGTATTGTAATAATATGAAATAAAGTGTTTTAATAGATTATGAAATTTAAATCACAAAATATCAGGGAATGACATTTATTTGATGTGAAGAAGGGTTACTGTAAATCCCCATTAGAACTGGGTTGCGATGCAGGTGGGACGGGACTAATAACAGGTCATTGAAGGTGAGTCTAGCCTATCTGGAGTGCATATAAATATGAATATTAAGCTAGCTTGATATGTTTCATACATTGTATATCCGTAACTGCTGCAGTTCTGGTGTTGTGAGCTGCCCGCTCAGATTGTGCTACCTCCGTGTGTTATCCGGCAGTATATAAATCTTCAGATCGGGATTTTTTATTTTTTTTTACTTATTAGAAGTACAGAACGCCACACAGCAACTTTTCAGCATTGCACCAAGCAAGAAATCAATCGAAATCATAACAAAAAGTAAAGATCAAGCGCCTAACAAGATCTCTGTGCATTAATTAGAATGGTTTGTTTTCCCCATGGCATAAACGGATATTATGTTTTTGTGGGCGTTCCAAGCAATGCAGACCAAGTCTATATGCATCAGACGTTCAGCCAGCGGTCCGTGGGTGTGACGTCTGAGGCTGAGACTAATCAATACGTAGATGGAGTCGATCAACACCCTAAAGCTTGACAGTCATTATTACCTTTTCATTGGTCAACATTTTATTCCATAACGTTACACAGTTTTGATGCTGTTTTACATCTGATGATCATGTCAGATTGCATGTGGAAGCATCTAATGTTTCAGTTTCTTCTTCATTTGTGTTTTTTGGAAATTCTGTAAAGAAGATGTGTAAGATTCTAGCAGCACAAGTACACAAAATACTACAAATAATTATATTTCTGAGAAGTACATAAAGCCCATTTCTGAGAAGTACATACAAAGTATATTTTCCTATTTTTAGTTTAAAAGAAGTATACTAATTGCACACTTGAATGAACGTATTTTTCGTATGGGTAGCTAGTCATGACTAGCCAAAATGCTAAGTCACCCACACATTCCTAGGCCTTTTTACCAGAGTACTAAAAACATTTTTAGTAACTAAGTTTTAGGAACAAAATGGGTAAATTTAATAATAATTAATATAATTGTAAAATTAACTTTCTGTGTAAAAGTGTTAATACTCTTTTCTGCTCTTTGTTTGTACTCTACTTATTTTTTCTTGACTTTGTTGACACTGCCTTATTCTACTTCAGAGTAAATTAGGATTTGAATGGCCTAAAACCTTTAAAGAAAATAAATAAAGAGTTAGTCATGACTAGCCATCATGCTAATTCACAAAAGGCCTTTTATCTGAATACTATTTATAGGCAATACATTTAACAAAACTGTTATTGTTTGTGAAATTTCCTATCGATTTCTGAGTGAAAATTGCTTTTACATCAAATCTTTTCACTTCCTTATTCCCATGAATAGCTGCATTTGTTAAGTTCTCGGATAATATGAATAGCTAGTCATGACTAGCCAAAATGCTAATTCACAGAAGCCACACACAGGGCTTTTTATGACGTCTACTAGAAGTAAATCTTTATTTTAAAAAAAAACATAATATATATAGGTACTAAATGGACAAAATGTAATAATAATAAAACAATGTAATTGTAAAATTGACTAGCATTTTCTGAGTAAAACATTTTCTACTCGTTTTTTTCTTGACTTTGTTGTTACTGCCTCATTTCATTCATCTCAGACCAAAATTGGATTTTAACGGCACTAAATGAACTAAATTCAACAAAACTCAACTGTATCTGCACCTGCATGATATCAGCTTCGTTAAACATTTGAAAACTGAACAAATTCAAATCTTCAGATCTCATTCAGTAATCTCAATACTGAAAACTAGTGGACAGATGAGTCAGAGTGAAACGTGATGTATCTGCTCTTACTTCCTGGAAGATCTCCTCGGCACAGTTTCACACCATCACGAGCGCCGTATGTGCATGCAAACACTCTCACACAAATGTAGGTTCACAAAATTGTAACCACAAGTCTCGTAGGCAGAATATCATCTGATCGTATTTGTCAGCTGCCATTTTTCCTACAGTGCTATTGCTGTTTACATTGGAAGCATTCACTAGAAGTGACTTATGGTTTGACTTCCCGTCTTGACGACTACGAGCGAGAACTGAACAGAACAGAATGAATCACACATTCCAACACTTCACACAATAACACCTCATAAATATAAATATTAAACTTCTAAATAATTTACTTACACTAGTAACAATTTCACACATATCAAAATGTTGATGTATGGTTAAAAATTACGGCTTGTAAACAAAGAGAAACTGAAGACTTTCCCAGGCCTTGTAAGCCACTGCGGCATAGACGTTTGGTAAATGTGGGTATGAATGTATGGTAAATGACAGTGTGCAGTGCCTTGTGACAAGTATACGCGCATCTGCTGCTCTGAGAAGAAGTGTTCATTCGTGACATCATAAATGCGGCAATGGTTTTCGTCACTGATTATGTCACAGACTGAGTTAGCAGAAGTTCTGAGCAGACAGAGAAGATTTAAACATGGAAAAAAACAGAGAAAACACTTCATTGCCAGTACAACAAGTGCTCTTTTGAGTGGGTTTAGTGTAATGGATAATGTACTGGTTCAAATGCCAAGGTAGTGTGAAGTATTACCTTTTTTATATTATTATTATTATTATATATTATTATTATAGATATACTAACATATGTTAAACTTTTTAATTTAAAATAATAGCAGTTATCTTTTTTTTTTTTTGTTAGGTGTACTGACATATTTGAAACGTTTAATTTAAATGGAATTGTTTTAATAATAATATTAATACATACATACATACTTGATGTATTACACTTACATAATGTACATAATGTTAGGCAGTCTGGAAAAAATGTGATATGAAACAAACCTTTAAAGGTGAGATTGGGAAGTCTGAGAATCCCACATATCAGTGTCATAATGTCTTCTGTTTCTCACAGACTTCACTGTTGTCTTTATTGTGGGTGGGATATGAGAAATGTACAGGTTGCTAAGAAACCCAAAGTCTTATACTGTTGCATTTAAGAGTGTTGAGTAAGAGGCACATATGAGTTTCCCAGCATTTTGAGGGAGCCACAGATACTCGCTTTGTCAGAGGACTTTATGTTTAGCTGTAACCATATTGTGTATAACTGCCAGGAAATGTTGCTGAGATGTCTGAAAGAATTTGGAGCATTTTAATTACAACTTTTTTTAAAACATTTTCTGGAATTTCACAGAAATGTATTTTCTTAATTTTTTGTCTTTTTTTAATGAATCCTAAAATCCTTAGATGTGACCCTGGACCATAAAAACATAAGTAGCACATGTATATTTTTTAGCAATAGACAAAAATACATTGTATATGTCAAAATGATATTTGTTTTTATTTTATGCCAAAAATCATTAGGATATTAAGTAAAGATCATGGTCCATGAAGATATTGTGTAAATTCCCTACTTGAAATATCAAAACTGAATTTTTGATTAGTAATATGCATTGCTAAACACTTCATTTGGACAACTTTAATGGCAAATTTCTCAATATTTTGAATTTTTACTTGTGGTCTCAGCGCTTTGAACCCCACTAGATGGCTCTGCAGCTGCAGTTCCTCTTCCCGATTTTTCACATCTGTGAAATCAGCAATCCTGAATGTGATTTTAACCTCTGCTGCTTTAATGTACACTGGTCATGATTTCAATCATGTAGATTGTACATACATACATATATCAGAACAAATTAATAATCCCTGCCAATTATAGATCAACCGTCCTTCATATTTACAATCAGTAAGAGGAAAGTGGATTCCCATCTTACCGAAATACACATTTCCTCATTTGTGCTCTTAAGGGTGAGAAAAGACTCTGTACATTTATCAGGTCAACCTCATGAAAACAACCTTATCTCTGAGTAACAGGGCTTGCCCCTCGTCAAGCTGCCAGGAAGCGCTCAAAGAGTTAAGTGATGCCTGCATGACTCACACCTTGCGAATATGTAAATATTCCTTACA
Organism: Ptychobarbus kaznakovi; assembly: GCA_027422405.1. NCBI lineage: Eukaryota > Metazoa > Chordata > Actinopteri > Cypriniformes > Cyprinidae > Ptychobarbus > Ptychobarbus kaznakovi. The sequence goes on from CM049813.1 coordinate 8,144,505, forward strand.
TGTGTGGTTGAAAACCAGGAAGTGTGACAGGATTTCAGCTGCTGCTGTCTGAATGTGCGAGAAGAGGTCAAACTATTCATGTGTGAATTTACATACGTTGCTATCACCTGTCAGTTGTTTTCCTCGTTCCTTACTGTCATGTCAGTGCTGGTATCTATAGATAGCATAGGAAACCACGTGGGGTTTCGCCAGTTGCTGTGAGATTAAAGTAAAACTGATGCTTTTCCGTAACAGCTGTGCTGTGCAGTTTCTCCAACCTTCCTAACCTGCTGTTTATATCCGGAAGGAAATGTCTAAAAGTGGAAAAGAGACAGAACATACAAGAACTGTGCATCTTTTTCCTCATTACTCATTGCAGGTTTGTGAGTCATTGGTCTTTGTAAAGCAGCATTGGAACAATATGAAAATAACTTATTGTAAGTAATCGAATGCAAAATGAATCAACATTTTTGCAGATACTATTCATCCGACTGTAAATAACCCTACTTATTGCATAGATCACAAAATAAATGAAGAAACCGCAAAGTGTTATGGCAGACATGAAATGGGTTACCACACATGAATAACAGTCATATATATATATAAATATACAAGAAGATATATATATAGTGTCAGCGTATATGATGTTAACCACCTGACAAACCATCTTCTGATGAGAAGTTGAAGAAAATCGACATGCAATTTCACTGCTATTAAAGAAGTAGAAAGCCAAATGACTAATTTTATATACATCAATTTACACTGCAGAGGAATGGCAATGCATGGGTGCACAAAGAAGTTCTTAAAGAGGCACAAAAAAAAGTTTGCCAGGGCCCATGCTGACAAAGATGAAGACTACTGGGACCCTATACTCTGAGAGTGATGAGACCAAGATAAATGTTTTTACTGAAGGCTTCAAAAATATGGCTCGCAAAGGTAACAAGAAAAATGCACATGTGCAACATAAGTGCTGTCTTTCATTGCCAATGCTGCAATGAAGTTGATGGATCAACTTATTCAAATGTTACTATACAAAGAAGAAGAACTCCCTTTCATGCTGTCGAAGTCACTTAACTCCAATAACTGGATTTAGACATGAGAAAGAAAATAATTTCTTGACACAAGAACAGGGTTGAACAATAAGATCAGCAAATTTTACGTAGTGCAGAACACCATAGAAAAGAGGTCTACAGAACTCAACCAGACCTCGTCTCAGTCCATGGAATACAAGACTGTCATGGAGGAGTAAATGTTGGAACACATCAAGCAAGTTATAATAACCAGAAGTATAAAGCCAAACTGGGTTATCCTTGTGACATATTTTGGAGGAATGGCATGTGGATGCCATCTGAGATATTAAGGCACATATTTATGAGCACTATATATATATAGTCATTTTTATACAAACATATTTGTCCACTGAATCTAGCCATCAACCAATCAGAATCAAGTATTCAAGTCGTGTACATATTTCTTGGATGAAACAGATTTGGAGAAATTTACCATTATGTCACTTGTTCACCAATGGATCTTCTGCAATGAATGGGTGCCGTCACAATGAGAGTCAAAACATCTGATCAAAACATCACAATAATCCACAAATAATCCACACGACTCCAGTCCATCAATTTATTTATCTTGTGAAATGAAAAACTGCGTGTTTGCAAGAAACAAATCCATCATTAAAGAGATAGTTCACCAAAAAAAAAAAATTCTGTCATAATTTACTCACCCTCAAGTAGTTCTGAACCTGTATGAATGTCTTTGTTCTGCTGAACACAAAGGAAGATATTTTGAAGAAAGTTTGTAACCAGGCTGTTTTGGGCACCATTGACTTCCATAGTAGGAAAAAAATACTATAGAAGTCAATGGTGCCGCAGAACTGCTCTCTTTCCCACATTCTTCAAAATATCTTCCTTTGTGTTCAGCAGAACAAAGACATTCATACAGGTTTGCAACTACTTTAGGGTGAGTAAATTATGACAGAATTTTTGGGTGAACTATCCCTTTAAGATTCAAAACCGTTCAAAACGTCAAATACAAGTCTGTTCCATGATATTACTTTCTCCAGTGGCAATGATTTAAAACTAAAATAGCTTAATGATGTATTTGTTTATTAAAAACATGTAACTTTTCACTTTACAAGAAGTTAACTGATGGACTGGAGTTGTGTGGATTTCTTGTGAAATATTGTGATTTTTTTTATCAGCTGTTTGGACTCTCATTCTCACGGCACCCATTCACTGCAGATGATCTATTGATGAGTAAGTGATGTAATGATACATTTATCCAAATCTTTTATAATGAAGAGGCAAACTCATCTGCATCTTGTATACCCTGAGACAGAGTTAATTTTCAGTAAATTTTCATTTTTAGTGAACTACTCCTTTAAGAGCTCATATGCAATTAATTCATCATATAATTGTTTCAGTGTGTCTGAAAGCAGAATATTATATAGGAATGTAAAATATATTTGTAATATAAATATTTGCAACAACAAAAAAAAAATCATCAGCCTGTGTGGGACCCCTTCAAATGAATTCCATAATAAACAGTATTGCGAGGGGGAAAGTATATGCAAATACTAATTGAGTCATTTCCTGCAAGTACTGTATGTTCAGCTTCAGTTTTCACATCTGCTCTTGAAATTACAAAAACAGCACGAGGTGACATTTAACCGCGAAATGTGCCATCGATGACGTACTACAGCTGCTAGAATGTATTTTTTATTCCTATAAGTCCAATGTGATAATTACAGGTTTTAAACCTAATCCATTCCAAGTTTGCTACTATGGTTGCATTTAAATTCGTTTTCTTTTTTCATTTGTGGAACTTCTCTGTCTGCAGAGCTTGTGGTTTCCTTCTCATCACCACCATCTGCACACCTGTGTCCCCGTAAGCTTGAATTGAGATGACAGTGTGCATGGTTGACTGTAAGGTTTTTTTTGGGGCCTCTAAACGTGCATTCAGATATGAGATGTTCAATAATAAGAACTAAGAAACAAATGTATTCATGAAATTTGTGTTCCTGTGAAAGCTGCTCTTTGATGGTTTGGAGCATCATTTTTAACTTCCTGTAACGGTTTTTACGCCTCTTCGCAAATGCATGCAAATTCTTCCACTTTCTGTCAATGTAAATGTCAACGTGTACATATGAAAACAATATGCGTCAACTAATGGTAAAAAATCCATGCTTTGGAGTAATGTTTGTCATGCGTCATAGCTTGATTAAGTGTTGATACCATCTACACTACCATTTACAAGTATTAAAGATTTTAAATGTTTTTGAAAGAAGTCATATGCTGACCAAGGATGCATTTATCTGATGGAAAATGCATTCAAATTTTATAAAGCTCACACTTTATTTTAATAGTCCACTTTATACATTTTACTAACTTTAAGTAACTATATACATGTCAACTAATTATCATTAATTTGTCACTACTTGTCTACTAACTCTTAGAGGAGACTGTTAGCTTAGGTTTAGGGTTAGTAGAATAAGTTGAAATATATTTGCAAAGTTTTGTATGTTATTGGCCCATATCAAAATAAAGTGTTAGAAGATGAACGGTCTACAAATTCTATAATGACTGATAGTTGACATGTAGTTGCAAAGTTTACATGAAGTAGTAGTAGAATGTGCTAAAGTGGACAGTTTACAATGTAAATTCAGTGAATGACATTTTACATTAATGTTTCAGTAATGCATGTACTAATATAAAAGTATGCAATACATTTGTTGTAGTATTTATTAATCCTTGCTGATGTTACTTAATAAAAAAGACAACTAGTCAATATTAGTTTAGCTCAATTGTAAACAATTAAATCATTATCAAATTATCAGCTTTTGATTTTAACAATGTATTATTAAATGCTTGAAACTACATAACTAAGATTAAAACATCATTATTATAACAATTAACAAAGATTATATAAGATTAACATTATTATTTATAAATTCTAGAAGTTTTTTATTGTTATTTTATTTTGAACTTATGAATGAATTAATGTTAACAAATGTAACCTTATTGTAAAGTGTTACCAAATTGTGAAATATTATATTATATTAAAATAACTTTTTACCTATCTAGAACCATTGATGCCAATAAAGAACCTTTCATTTTAAGAGTGAGCAGTGTCACATGACACATCAGAAACCATTTTATTATTCTGATTTACTGCTCTTTAAACATTTATTATCATTATGTTGAAAAATGTCAAGAAACTTTTGTGATTATGTTGAAAACATTTGTGCTGATTATTATTATAATTATAATTTTTTGTATAAACTTTGAAAAATGTTCTGAGGATTCTCAGATGAATAGAAAGTTCAAAAGAACAGCATTTTTGAAACATCAAAAATGTCTTTAGTGTCAGTTTTGATCAATTTAATGCATCCTTGCTGAATAAAAGTGTTAATTTCTCTCAAAAATAGTAACACTAATAAACAAATAAATACTAATAAATAAATAAATGTATAATATAAAATAAATCTTATCCCAAGCTTTTGAATGATAGTAATGTAGACTTCCTTGTCTTGAACTGCATAATTGGCAGTCTGAATATTTTTAGAGAAAACGGTGTGAGATTGCTCTAAGAAGAAAAGAGGACCGCTGTCTGGAATGTGCTTGGTAAGGAAGTCTCCCGCAACAACGCCCTGTGCTCTGGACGCCTCGCTAAACCTCAGGGGGTGAAAAAATATTAAGGCTTTACCACTTGACAGTCAGATCCAATGTACAACCTACAGCACCTGTAATGACAAAACCCAAACCAATGTCAACACCACGCACCCCGCTAAAGAGGGACGTTAAAAGAGCGCTAAAATAAAGCCCTCACTCTTGCGCTGTACTGATTTATTTTTGTTAGGAGACTCGTCCTCTTAGGGGAATTTAAAATATGTTTGAGTTTGAACAATACAACTGGAGAGGGATTTTACGGCCTGCTTTCCAGCAAAGTCCTGGCCTTAAGTTAAATATCCAAACAAGCTTTGGATGGTTTTCACTCTTGGGAGGCCTGTCATAGATGAAATGCAATGCAGGAATGAAGCCGGCTGCTTCTGGTTTGACTATTTTCACTGGAATGCACTGAGCCAGAGATCTTCAGAGCTTTATACAATATATGGACTGTTTAGTCTTTCTCGTTGGGCCTAGTACTAAATCTGTTTTACCATCACAAAGAAATACTGACATAAAGAATGATTGAATAACATTTCTTGGCACTGTCGATAAGCATAATACAAGTGAACTCATATAACAAGTATGTTTTGGTTGAATCTTTAGCTACGGATATGTACGCAAAAACAGCTAATACATCTAGCCATGTTTGACAGTTCGAAATGAACCTCAGGCAAATATACAAGCCTTAACCTGAGAACAAGACTTCACACAGCTGAGGAGTTAAACATCATTGCATATAAAATATTAGCGGAGTATGTTTTACATGAAAATACTATTTATGTCATTCTACTTAAAAACAAAAAACATGTTACTTGCCATATCTTTGTAATTACTTATGAAATTTACTATTTTCATTTCATGTCAGTTGATGTTTTAATTTATGTTTGCAACTATTTTATTGTTTATTTGATAAATTATTAATATTAGGTTTTTTGTAATGTGGAATTTAAATTGAAAATGCAGATTATGCGGCATTTATTTTACTTTTGTGATTGTATTTTTATATTAATATTAAAAGGTTACAAATCCTAATGTCATTTATTTTTATATTTTTCAATGTTTTATTAAAAGTAACTTTAAATATTAAAATAAAATATTTTTTTATAGAAATATGTATATTTTTTTAATTCATTTTTTTACATTTTAATTTAAATAATAATTTTAAAAAGTGTGTATTTTTGAAAACTTGTTTATATCACATTAATTCACACATTCAGCATGCATTCTTACAGAAAAAGGGTTTTAATGTGTCAGTTGGGCCTAATATTCATTGAGCGCTATGCTAATTTGACTGTACTTTCACTCTGACATCTCTCACTACGAGAAATATACTCATACAGCCACGATGATTCAGACCGTCTAAAACATTACTTTTGAGTAATACTGAAAAGTGGCAATATTGATATGTTTTGAGGGATTATTTAATGTTATAATGTAGGAGAAGCTTGATAATTAACAATACCAGAAACGGCATATCTTTTTATACAAATATGATGTAAAATCTGACGTGTCTGCAAAAATTTGGGGACTTTTCTTTTTCTTTCATCTTTTTCTTTCATTTTCCATCAACATGGTGTCTTAAACTCAGAGACATGGTGGATGGAAACCACTCACCCGGTGGTTATTTTTAGATCTAAAAACAAGCCCCCACATGGAACAAAGCCACTGGAAGATATGATTTAAGTCACCTGTAAATCATACTGTACACGAAGGACTACACAAATCAAAAATCTTCATGTCTAACATCTCAAAATATGTCTACTATGAAAAATGATATTAAAACTGACTCTAAGGGTCCGAAAAGGGGGGTTTCACAGTGAGGTCATATAATAATCATCAGTGGTTCCCCAAAGAACCTTTCAGTTAACACTTCTTAAAATAAACTTTTCTCTTTTTTTCTTGGTGTGAAGAACATTTCAATAACCTTAAAAATTATAAATAAATAAATAAAACGTTTTTACACAACTAAGAATGTTTTGAGCAATGGAAACATTCCATAGATGTTAAAAGTCATTAATGGAAGCATCAATGGCAATAAATAACCTGTATTTTTAAAAGTGCATATTCACAAGTGATGTTATCTTAAAGTAATAGTTCACCTGAAATAAAATACAAATTCTGGCAATATTTACTCACTTCAATCTTATTCTTAATACACATTGTTTTAAAGGCTTTCTTTCTACTGTGAAGCACAAAAGGTTTGTGAAGAATTTCTGAAGAACATTCTGGCGATTTTTTTAACATTAATTGAAGAAAAAAAGGCTTGAAAAAAAAAACACATGACTATATTATAAAAGTGTCTTCTTGGGCCATATGCTAGCTTTATGTGAGAAACAGACCAAAATGTATGTTATTATTCATCTCCATGCACGACGAATAGAAAACCCCGAAATGAAATAGTCTTGATTTTAATCTTCTTAGTGAATCAGTTGTTCCAGTTCACACTAAACTGGTCTGTAGTTATCAAACCACACTGATCTGGTTCTCAAGTTCAACATACTGACTCAGTGACCTGGTTAATAAATGGTTATGATTTTCTTTTCTTTTTTTAATCAGATGTTCCAGTTTACAGCACTGGTGTGCAGTTCACAAAACACTTTGATCTGGTTCTCAAGTTCAACATATTGACTCGCCTGGTTAATTATTTTTTATGATTAATTTATTTATTTTTCTGATATGAGCTGATTTTTTTATCATTAAAGATTTAAATTATTTTAAAAGAACGTTTCATTGGTTTGGAACTATAAGAGTGTGAATACAATGTATTTGTTTATTTATATATTTATTAATTTATGTATGTGAATTGTTACTTTAAGGTCGATAACAAAGCTCTTGATTTTGTTCTAGCAAACATCAAAAAGGATGTTACTGCTTTCAACACTCCAGTTTAAATAAGATTTAATTCCAGTCGTCTAATTAAATATAATAATTTGACATTTAAATGCTAGATGAAAGTTTACAAGCGATTAAAATACGTGAAACACTTTAACAGCTTGATTTATATTTCCCAGTGCTAAATTTATTTGGAACAACATGTCAGTTCTAATACGTAAACTGAAGGTGGGAAATTTGAAATGACGTTTATGATGTTTATGAACCCTTGGATTGGTTCAAATGGCAATCTGGCGTACTGTACACTGCTCTTTCCATCTGAGAGTATCTAAGATCCGACAGTTGACTGGGGGACAGTGTGATTCAGATGTGCTGCCGACATCCGCTGCAGTCCCTTACATGGGGGTAGACACACAATGCCCCCCTCTATCTGTCTGAATGATAGTCAATACTGAAATGACTCAACCGTGCTGTTTAACTCTCTTGACATTTGAGATCTTTTTGCTCCTCAACATCAGTGCATAGTGAGTGGAGCTGTGGTAACATTTTCAAATCCGCTCAGTGTGAATGTGTCTAACCACACACATTCAAAGACCTCGACAAAGACATCAACATTTCTGCAGCATTTCTCAAATGTCGTTTTTCAGGCCCTCTATTATAATATGTGACCGCAACAAAACGTATTTGGACACTTGAGTCCCGCTTACAGATGTTATTGCATTACACTGCACTATTTATAAGGTTACACTTGTTTTAAATAAAGTGCATGCACATTTTTCATACAAAAAGTATTGAACAAAAGGGTCTTAAATAATACATATATTTTGGGATTTTCTGGTTATCAGACAATTAGAACATGTCAATGAGATGAGATGACTTCAAACATCACCTAAAGTAATTAAACACTCAACAAACAAAAAAAAACTTTATTTAGTAGAATTGTTAACAATTATTAAGTCGAATTGTTAATGGTTTTAATTATAAGTAAACAAATAAATAAATATTTGTATATAAATTTAAATGCTTTTGAGTCCACCGTAAGTTACATGAATATCAGTAAGTTAGAGAATATTTTATATTTTGTAGCTTCTGTTTTTATTTTGCATTTTTAGTAGTTATATAGTAGTGTGTATATGTGTGTGTGTGTGTGTGTGTGTGTGTGTGTGTGTGTGTGTGTGTGTGTGTGTGTGTGTGTGTGTGTGGTGTGTGTGTGTGTGTGTGTGGTGTGTGTGTGTGTGTGTGTGTGTGTGTGTGTGTGTGTGTGTGTGTGTGTGTGTGTGTGTGTGCGTGTGTGTGCCGTGTGTGTGTGTGTGTGTGTGCGTGTGTGTGCGTGTGTGCGTGTGGTGTCGTGCGAGTTTGTGCGCGGGTGTGCGCGTGAGTGTGTTAGTTTTCAAACTACTACCATGGCAACTAGCTGAAATATTTTTATATTTAAATGTATTTGGTTATTTAGTTAGTTAGTTTAGTTAGTCAGTTTAGTTTAGGTTTTTTAACTAAAATAACACTGACCTGAATAAAGAGACAAATAATTTTGCCATTAGTTAGAAATGTTTGCTTTTCTCTACACTCCTATTAAATAAGATCTAAGAGAAGAAGAAAGAAAAAAGTTTTGCTTTGTTTGTTTGGCACTTTTTTCTTTATTTTAATTATAGACATGATGTGAATGTCCGAAATAGTCTATTTTTGATTTGATTATTTGTTTTAATTAATTAAGAAATTAATTAATTAATAAATACAAAAAAAAAATTTGAAGTCACCATATGTCTTATTCCTACATAATCCCTAGGAATCCTGAAGAATTTACCTATTAATATGTTGCATATCCAATATCTTTTCAAGAACGGGTTTTCCAATACAGACAGATTGCGCCCTTGAGACTATTTTACCAAAAGCCAAGAAAGTTTTCTGAAATCCAATTCGTTGATTTCCTGTCCACAATCTGAATCTATCCCATACCATCATCCTCGTGCCATCTTTATTTACGTGGCTGGAGGAATAGTGGGATAACTGCGCATGTAGGAATGTGGGTCTTCGACCAAAACCTGCAGTTTCCAACCACACAATCCCCCGCCAGTGAAGGAACACAAGGAAAACTGGCACAAAAGACCTTTTCTGTAAATGAGAGCTTTATATTAAACAAATCAAACTCCCACTTCTGCGAATACACACAACTTCTTTGTGAAAACACTTGGGCCAAATAAAAGACTCAATCCTTGAGATCTGTTTATCAGTATCTGTATTTTAATCAACTAGTTATATATGTTTCAAGGTCTAATCTGTGTTCAAGGTCTAATCAAGGTCTTTCAAGGTGTTCCTGTGGCTCAGTGGTTAGAGCATTGCTTTAGCAGCGCAAAGGTTGTGGGTTCAATTCCCAGGGAACACATGTACTGTGTAAGTCAAGCGTCTGCTAAATGCTAATCTCATTGTAAAAGAAAAGGAAGGCCACTGGTTTGGATGAAATCTCAAACATAATAGCAGTTCAAACATGCTGTCATTGACTGATTTGTATGAAATGTGTGTCTTGTGCTGGCAGGCTTATGAACGTGCCTGTTCAAACAAACCGATTGTAGAGAGACATTGCTGAGGTCTGAGGTAAAGCCACTTTCACCAAACAAGGGGGACAGGAAGAGAAATGAGGCCAGAATAACTGGGCCCTCCTGCTTCAACTCATCGCTCTCCATTGACTTCCACTCGCTCAGCTGCGGAATTGTTGTCTTCTGTCTTGTAGAATGGACAATTTTACATATGTGCTGCCAGTAGGTGACTATAGCTTAAAATGTGCACTGTTTGTAATGTTTCTGCACAGGCTGAAATTGCACTTGCCTTAAATGTATACTGACACCTAATGGCTTGGAGGCAGCAACGTGCTACGCAAACGCTATCGTACAAATAGTGGTAATGCACTTTTATCATAAGGAGGCACTATCATGAGAAGTGTCAGAGTTTCGAGTTCAGAGTTTAGTGAAAGCATATAATTGTATTATTTATTTTAAAAAAATTTCAGCAGGATGTAGTTAAGTATCGAAGCCCATTTCCACCATGGGATGAAATAATATAAATGTGCATTGTTACTTCTCACACTTAACATCTTAATTAACAGCTTACAGGTAATTAGCAGTTAATTTCACAATTAACATATTGCAATTCAGAGTGAACATTTTACAAATTAGTCTTTATATCTTGCAATTCTTAAGTTAATTTGATATTCCTAAAGCTGTCCGGACAGCCATATCCCAGATGCAACATCCTGGCATTTTCTCAGAATTGCAAGAGGGGAAAAAAGTCTTGAAAATTGTCAGGGATTTGGCTGTCCGGATGGAGTTAAAGACCATTCCACCAGCAAGGAACAGTGAAAGTTCCGGAACATTAACAAGAGGATTAAATAAATAATATGTAAAAGTTTTCTGCTTCTGAAACTACTCAAATAGGATGTGCGGCCTATTGGTTCATGTTAAGTCAAAGTTAAATAGCTATCAATAGGCTGTGTTCCTGTGGCTCAGTGGTAGAGCATTGCGTTAGCAGCGCAAAGGTTGTGGGTTCAATTCCCAGGGAACACACATACTGACAAAAAATGAATAACCTGAATGCACTGTAAGTCGCTTTGGATAAAAGCGTCTGCTAAATGCGTAAATATTAAGGCATTATTTTATCTCCATTCTGGTATAATTTTCTCACTTTTTTGCATTATAATACTTTCCCAAAGGGTAAAATCAAATTCCGTCCAATGTATATTTTGTTTCGTTAATAAGTGACATTATGGATGCAAAATGAGTTTGCAAATGAATGCCTGGGTTTAAAACAAGTAGATTTCCTCTCATTTAGATTATTTTTTCCATCTATGAAAGTTTTAATGAAATAACGTTTATACTATTCAGATGGTCAAGCTCCTTGTAAAATTCAATAGCTTTTATTTACCATGCTATTGATATGACTGGAGCCTTCAACTCATGTGAGTGGACATATTTCTCAAAAGTACTAATCATTAAAAAAATCATGAGGGAAAAATCATAAGCGCATCTTTAAACTATTACATTAAAAGTCAGAACATAAACAAACACTGTTATTCATATTTTAATTTGGAAGGAAACTTGTTCCTGTGACCGTCCATAGTTATTTCCAAATAAAATCTCAGATTCCCTTTTAAAATTCAATATGGCATATCTTGAATAGACAAATATTTTATGAACAGAGGAACATTTGAAATGATTGAATTCAAATACACATACTTCCTTTCTGGGCAGAGTACTCTAGATATAACTCTTGCTATAAAAGCATTCAAGCATATTCACTGTATTGTTATAAAATATTATCTGTGAAGTTAACCTAAGGTCAAAGTTATTGACCATTTTTTGGTGTTGGCCAAATGTAATTTCCACCACTTTTCCATCACATAATTTGGCACGTGATGCAAATGATACTCTGGTGGAAATTATCATGACTTGCAGAAAAAAATGACAAGAATTCTGCTATGACGCATACACTCTTGGACTGTTGTTAGCAGACAAAATAAATCAACTAGTGAGATTGTGGAAGGAATGAGAGTTTATGAAGCTATGAGAATACTTTTTGTGCACAAAGAAAACAAAATAATGACTTTATTCAACAATTTATTCTCCTCCTTGTCAGTCTTGATCAGTCTTGATGCACAGGGTTCACAGAATTTATTTTTGGGGTTAACTGTCCTAATAATTGATTTTTGGGGTTAACTGTCCTTTTAATTCTTTCCTCGCCATTGACAGAATTCTTCGGCTTTCCGTATTTCGCTGCTGTATAGTAGGAGGCACTATTACACATTTTCTGAAAGAGTACTGAAACTACAGATCAAAACAGCCATATCACCCTGCAGCCCAAGACCGGTTATCCACTGAAGCTAAGCAGGGTTGAGCCTGGACAGTACCTGGATGGGAGACCTCCTGGAAAAAACTAGGTTGCTGTTGGAAGAGGTGTTAGTGAGGCCAGTAGGGGGTGCTCACTCTATGGTCTGTGTGGGTCCTAACGCCCCAGTGTAGTGACAGGGACATTATACTGTAAAAAGCACTGTCCTTCGGATGAGACGTTAAACCGAGGTCCTGACTCTCTGTGGTCATTAAAAATCCCAGGATGTCCTTCGAAAAAGAGTAGGGGTGTAACCCCGGCATACTGGCCAAATTCGCCCACTGGCCTCTGACCATCATGGCCTCCTAATAATCCCCATGCACTGATTGGCTTCATCCCTGTCTCCTCTCCACCAGTAAGCTGGTGTGTGGAGGGAATTCTGGCGCACTATGGCTGCCGTCGCATCATCCAAGTGGATGCTGCACATTGATGGTGGATGAGGAGATATTCCCCTTACTATGTAAAGCGCTTTGAGTGCCTAGAAAAGCACTATATAAATTAAAAAATTATTATTATTAAAACACAGCGAAGAGGAAGCAGAAACAAGCGATCACATATGTAAGCAGATGCATTTGTAAAATAACACGATCATCAAACATTAACTAGCATATAAATCAAAACAACCTAATATTATCAAATGAAACGACAATCCAGGAAGTGGATTGAAAAGTTTCGATCATAGTTCTGAATCCGATCCGTTTTGTCTTTGACAAATACACAATTTTTTTTTCCTCTGCTTTTTCATCAAAATATTGCTCTTTTTTTGTAAGCCTTTCTCTACAGGTTTACAAAAAAAACAAGCCACTCAGATTTCACTCCCACTGTGATGTAGAAAGGGGATTTTATTATAATATTTACACCCCTTAATCTGCAAGTTTCCCCCCACGCACCACCATTGTGTTTTTGCAAGCAACAACAGTGTACCAGTTCTAACGCCATGGCAAAAGTTCAAGCAAAGCATACTAGCATTGTGTCTACACTACGCCATGCCGCAACAGCTAAAGTCTGTCTACACTGGCCACGACAAACTGAACGTAGCAAATCAGTTGAACTTTGTGTCAGTATGTCATAAATAGAACAAGGCAGCAGTTTACCATCAGGGATTTTTTGCGCCACTCGTGTCCAGTGTAGACATCATGTCCTGACTACACGCGACGCGACAAGATTCCAGCAACAAGCAGTTTGGGTGTCCACAACAGACTTGACAGAATCAATACATAATCAATCAAATATCACAGCCAATCAGAAGCGCGTGTGGGTGGGCTCTCTCTTGAAGCGCACTGCTCTCGCAACAAAATTAATGTTTATAATCTAATTCATAAATAGTAAACCTTTTTAACATCATTAAATGTACATGTAATTTATTTTCAAGATCTGAGGTAACTATCTGTTGTTGCTCTTAGTATGGCTATAAGGTCATAATGCAAAATTATATTTAAACTCATATTAGAGATGTTTATCTTTGAATAAAACACATGATCACCTGAGATTATCTACTGTCATATAGTTTGTATGTCGCGGAAATAAAAACTGTTTCTAAATTAGAAATTGTACGTGTCGCCGTCGCGGCTAGTTAGGACAAAAACTCTGATTAATATGGAAAATAAACCATTTATTGTGTGTCGAGGCATTGCGCCGCATGTAGTTGGGTAACCTATGGATACGAGATACCAGCTGAAAAGGCCCAGCCATATTCTGGAAAAGAGGGCGGGGAGGAGCAGCAGCTAATTTACATTTAAAGAGACAGTGTACAGAAGCAGCGTCTTTTTGCTTCCAACCAAAATAGGCCTTTTCAAGATAATATAATAAATTATCTTCTGTGAAAGTTCACACACACATTCTGGGGACACCTGAGACTTATTATATATTGTAAAACGGGGCATAATATGTCTCCTTTAAGGTTGGCTAATGTCGTTCACTAATTTAATTATGCAGTATAAACCTCCTGAAATCATCTTGAAGGTAATCACGTGTTTGGTCAAGGGAAAACCAGTGCACCCACTGTGAGTTATTTTGAGTTCTGGAAACGCTGCAGTCCCACTTCCGCTTGCCTCACACACTCTGCAGCCGGCACACACCCTATGTGTGCAGGATGCTGTGGTCAGCGTTTTTCGGTGCGGCGTGATCTTCACACCACTGTGAGTGGAGAGACCGTGACGTGGGTGGGTCAATAGAACAAAAAAAAAACTCAGCTATGAAACATACAACGGTTTCCACAGGAAGAAACTATATGACCAGCTAAGCTAAGATTATGCAGGTGTTTTTATAATGCGATGTTTACATTTTGAAGCAATGTTTAATTCGCAAGTATGTACTGAAGAAGCAAAATGGCATGAAATGAAATGAAAAACTAGAAACAGAGCCAGAAAATCAATATTAACAAATAATTACGGTGTTTAACAGTCCATGCCATTTAAAACTGACCTGTTCAGAAATACTAAACAATTACATCAAAGCAAGAATTTAAATAACTAGTAAACCTAGTGGGCTTAGCATTTAAAGTGACAGTTCACCCAAAAATTTAATTGTTCACCCAAATAATTGTTTTGTCTATTCAGTAGAAATAAACGGGGTCCAAAACAACACTTTCATTTTATAAGAAAAAAATAATTTTAATTGTGTGACAACAAAATGACAGAATTTTCAATAATGGGTGAACTGTCGATTTAAATCCCACTGTCTTTTGAGATGTACCTTTGGACAGCATGACCTTCATACAATAAAGTGAGTCAACTTCATGGCCTAGTATAAAGTCCACCTTCAGAAGATCATATATTACGATATGCTTTCATATGATCTTTGACTGCGTCTTTCCTCTGTCTATATTTTGTGAGTGCAAAATTAAAATTAGATGCGTACAGTTGAGGGTTTTTTTTTTCATGAGGTAACAAGCTCTACGCAAAAACATTTCCTGTTTTTTTACTGAGCTATTTGGAGACAAGAAAAGCATGACAGTATTTTTGATATGTGTATATATATAAAGGTCATCAGTGATGTTAAACGCTTATTTTGCTAGTCTTGACTAGGCTCCATATACTAAAAAAGAGATACATGTCTCATTCAAGCAGACAAAAAAGATATTACGAGTAACTTAAATGCACCATTGTTTCCATTCTAATGTGGGAGGTATAGTAAAATGTCCATCAAAATCAATTGTTTTATATCAAACTCTTTCGGTCTTGTGTGGTTATTCACATTTCTTTCCATGAAAGAGGATGTGAGTTTAAATTCAAGATTTTTAGGCTGTTCTTTTGATATTGTCTTTAAATATTAGTCATAGTTGAGTAATACATATCCTTATATTTAAAAAATATCTTTACTGCTGACACAAATTTAAAGTGGTTGAGCTTCATCAACATCAGCTGTTTTGAAGCTTATTCAGGAGAAAATACTTTTTGAAAAATGTTTTGTAAGGCCTAAAATCATAACTTCACATACTTCCTGTTTTAAAACCTCAACCGGGTCATTGCCAGATTTTACCATCTTCTAACATGTGTCTCTCACGTCATACTGCAGTTCAATAATCTATCAGACATGACAGTGAACTTTAACTGCAGCATAAAAACACTCCTGTTTCCCGCTGTAAATTACTTATTAATTATTTGGTCAAAAGGCGGAATAATCTGTAGATAACGAAAGTGGGCCAAGTGATGGATAGATGAATAAATTATTAAGTAAAATGTTGTTTATTTAAATGTAATAAGTAATCAGGACAAATAGTCATTCACTTGAATGAGGTAAGAGGCTTTGGACATGGAGGAAACTCAAACATACATCTTGGTATTTAAGTGAAAGTGTTGCTATGGAAAATATACAAATAATGTGAAACAATGAGCAAACACCAGCAGTGGTTTAAAATGAGGACATGGTTATATAATAGACTTTTTGTCTGTATTGTCATGACATTTAACCCTCTCCCACTCATCCTTTCCTTTGAACTGTTTTTAAACGTGTTTAACTATTTGTAAATTGTGACGTTAATGAGGTCATTGTCATTCATGATTGTAGCTGTTCAATTTTAAAGGACTTTTCAAAAGTTTTCAAAAAACCTTCATAACAACTTGTATGGAGTTGTTTTTATTTTATTGTTTTTTTAGTTTGTATTCGATTATATTATTTTTGTAGTTTGTATTATTTTATGTCGTGTGTGTGTGTGTGTGTGTGTGTGTGTGTGTGTGTGTGTGTGTGTGTGTGTGTGTGTATTATGTGTATGTGTGTGTGTGTGTGTGTGTGTGTGTGTGTGTGTGTGTGTGTGTGCGTGCGCGCGTGTGTGTGTGTCTATTATTTCAGCCTCGTCTCATGTTTATATGTAGGTATTAATACGTAACATTTACAAGCACAAAACATAAACTTTTGTAAATTTTTATTGATGCTAAAACTTACAATTTAGACGTATTACAACATTTAAAACGTACAAATTGGTACGTATTATATCATTAAGATATTTGTATCAACGCATTTTTATCATTTTATCAATAAGCGATTTAGATATTTAGGCCCCTTAAACTACCCCCAAACCGAAACCTACCCATTTTATAGCAAATGTAAATGGATATAAAACGCAATTGACCGAAATATGCAGGAAAATAACTGTTTTAGTAACAATATAGCATTAAAAATGTTTTTATACTAATCCCACTCCTACATCTAACCCTAAACATAAAAAATATATTCCAGATTATTTTCCTAATCCTCTCGCTCAGTGAACTCGTGAAGGCGCGCGTGTTCTTGCATCATTCAAACACAACTCACCAGAAACACGGCATGTCGCAATCTGTGACTAATGCAGGCGAGAGCCAATGAGCGTTCGATTATCCTGCCATAAAACATGTCGTTAGAAGCGGCAACATTTGAATTCGTAACGAATGCGTCAGTTCGCGCGGGCTTTGCCATTTACGGTTGCTGGATAGCTTGCTGCTCAGGATGGGAGATGAAGATCGCAGAGTGAAGGCTTGGATTTGTGTCTGTTCCTCGCAGTGGTATGGATTACAGCGCATGAATAAAATAGTTTCATGTCGTAATTATATTGCGGTTTTGGTGTTTTTTATAGTTCTATTGTCAGTCACAGCATGTCGGAGAAAATGTTGGCCCATGGCAAGCATGACAAGTAAAGGTTAAACGATTTCAAATATTATTTATTTTAAGGTTTAAAGTTAAGTCTTGTTTAACATTATGTAAAGATAGGCCTTTTATTGGAAACAAGCTGGCCGCAGAAATCACACAACAAAACTAAATGTTATAATTTCATATTGAGTAAACAATTTAATGATGCAATTAGAAACAAGGTAATTTATATTACGACTTAAACAGCTAATAATAAAATGAATCCTGCGATTTCAATATTCATAAGGATTCATTTTTAGATGCCATCGATACGTCAGTTTTGTACGTTTACATGCTGAAAATCCGTAAGTATTTGTACGTTTAAATGCTGAAAAAACGTTAGTATTGTACGTTTTAGTGCCTGTAAAAATGTAAGTAAATGTACGTTTTATAGAACCACATTTTACGTAAAAATACATACGAATTATCATGAGATCACGTTGGTTATTTTGTCTTATGTGGAGACTTGGAATATAGTGTACATGTGATATGGGCTACTTTACATAAGTCACACTTTTCTATGACAGTTTTCCAGCATCCCCCCTCCACCCCTCCTGTCAGACTTTGTTTCCCTGTGTCTTGTGTTTTGTGCCCATATTTGGTTTTCCTGTCATCATTAGTTAATTAGTCCCCGTCTGTGTTTAATTACTCCTCACCTGTTGCTGTTTTCCCTGATTACGTTCATGTGTATTTTATTAGCCTGCCCTGAGTCTTGGTCCGTTCACTCGTCTACAGAGTTGTGTATCCTGTGTTCTGTGATTTAAATTACATTTATTCACCTTACCTCTCGTCTCCCGTGTCCTTCCTGCTACACGACCGTGACAGATGAACGGACCTGCAAAATGGACGAACACGTCATGTTCATCACCTTGGCTCAGGCGAGCCACGACCCACTCACCTACGCAAGGGCATTCGTGCCACTCGCACTCACCAGTTCCCTTGAAGGAGAAGTCCTCCATACACTTTTCAGGATCGGGATCACGTACCACCAGCCTATGGAACTCCCAGACACTGGCAACCTTGATTGGAAGGAGGCGATCATCCGGTGTCTGGAGAGTCTCCGATCCCGAGCCGGAATCCCGTCGGCCGCTGCTGACTCCAGTCGCCAGCGCCCGCCAGTGCCTGCTCCTCGCCAGCGCCCTCCAGTGCCTGCTCCTCGCCAGCGCCCTCCAGTGCCGACTCCTCCGGTAGTAGCGCCACGAGAGCGCCCCCGAGAGTCAGCGCCACGAGAGCGCCCCCGAGAGTCAGCGCCACCAGAGCGCCCCCGAGAGTCAGCGTTTCCCGAGCGCCCCCGAGAGTGCGTCCTGTCCAGCTCTCCTTCATCTCCACTGGTCCCGTCCAGCTCACCTTCGTCTCCGCTGGCCCCGTCCAGTTCAGCGCTTCCCGAGTGCCCCCTAGAGTCGGCGCTCACCGAGCCCACTCCCAGCAGCCTGCTCCGTTCCAGGAGCTCACCGAGCCCACTCCAAGCCCGCTCCGTTCCAGGAGCTCACGAGCCCCTCCAGAGCCCGCTCCGTTCCAGGAGCTCACTGAGTCCACTCCAGAGCCCGCTCGTTCAGGAGCTCACCGAGTCCACTCCAGAGCCGCTCCGTTCCAGGAGCTCACCGAGTCCACTCCAGAGCACGCTCCGTTCCAGGAGCTCACCGAGTCCACTCCAGAGCACGCTCCGTTCCAGGAGCTCAACGAGTCCACTCCAGAGCACGCTCCGTTTCCAGGAGCTCACCGAGCCACTCCAGAGCCCACTCCGTTCCAGGTGCTCACGAGTCCACTCCAGAACCCGCTCCGGTCCAGGTGATCACAGAGTCCACTCCAGAGCCCACTCCGGTCCAGGAGCTCACAGAGTCCACTACAGAGCTCACCCCAGGTGTGGAGCGCCCAGAGTAATACTGGGGGGACTCAGGTCCTGTGAGCGCACAGAGTCCACTACAGAGCGCCCCCCGAAGTTGTGAGACTTCCCCTAAGAAAAATGTTGGGGGGGGGTTACCCACCATGGGCCACGGAGTTCCTATTCTCCGTGGCCGCCCGAATCACGAGATCCTGCCCCACCATTGGCCCCGGAATGGGTACCGCCCTGGAGGCCACCTGCCCTGTCTCCATGTCCCTTGAGGCCTCCAGTGCGCCCACCCCCCTCCCCATTGGATGTTGTACGGGCGCGGGTCGCGCCTGTTCGAGAGGGGGGGGTAATGTCAGATTTTGTTTCCCTGTGTCTTGTGTTTCCGTGCCCATATTTGGTTTTCCTGTCATCATTATTTAATTAGTCTCCGTCTGTTGTTTGATTACTCCTACCTGTTGCTGTTTTCCCTGATTATGTTCTTTGTGTTTATAAGCCCTGAGTTTCCCCTGAGTCTTGGTCCGTTCACTCGTCTACAGAGTTGTGTATCCTTGCTTGATTTAAATTTAAATTTATTCACCTTACCTCTCGTCTCCGCGTCCTTCCTGCTACACGACCGTGACACCTCCACCCCAACACCTCACTCTTAATCTAATTTCATCCCATTCTTGGGATGGATGGGGGGGGGTTCTCTGGGTTCGGGCTCTATCCCGAGCTCGGAGCCCTCACTCCGAACAGCATGCCAAATATGCCTACTTATTGCTCAACCATATTATATGTTAGTGCGAACTCAGGAAACATGATTTGACTGAGTTTTACGTAGAGAGGGGGACAGCGCAACGCATTAAAATACATTATTATTCATGTTTTCAATAACAGCTGGCCAAACTTAAATTAAAACATATTTGAGAGCAAGGGTCGTGGGCCCTACGCAGCTTGCGTATTCTGCGTATAGGGAGGATCGTCTCTGTATTCATATGTGTGTGTGTGTGTGTGAATGAATTCTACTTGGCAATCTCTCTACTAGTAGTGAAGCTGTGAGATTTAGTTATTAAAAAATATATATATACATGAACCTTTCAGTTTCTAAGCTGTTTTATTGAGAAATCACAGAACAGTGTTGACAATACATTTCCACGCGCAATCTGCGCGTGATGTATTGTACGAGCGACTGTCTGTAGCCTATGTGTGTGCGTTACAGTGCAGCAGCGCATTAGATTAGAACGGAGATTAATTTACATGTACAATAAGCTGTTTAAAACGTGCATTCTGCCGTTCAATTTCGAGCATCCAGTAATATAATCACACATCTTGTGGAGCGCTTTCAGATTATGAAATAATTTGTAATTTTAACTGTTTAGAAACGGAGCATAAATATGGATTTATTATCCTGTTGCGTCCTTTATAGGACCAGTGACTAGTCGACGACAAGCTGAAAGCATCATAGCAGGAGCACTGAAATCAACTAGTCGATTAGTCGGTGCAGCCCCTATGTGTGTGTGTGCGTGTGCATGGTATTATGGTATTTTGTCAACTAGTGATATGGGCTATTTTATTTTGTTTTAATTTAGTTTAGTTTAATTTAAATTTTATTTTATTTTTTTTTGTGTTAATTTGCCTTTTTGGAGCTTGACCTATGTGGTCACTATATAGTCTATACCCAAAGATCTGAGACCGTCCTACTTCCACAGAATATATTATGAACTGTTCGGAAGGTGAATAAATAATGGCAGAATTTTAATTTGGGTGTGAACAGTTCCTTTAAAAATTACTGTGAAATTAACACCACCTTGATATAGCTGTCAAATGAGCGGCATCACTGTTTGAAAGGGTGCAGAGTCATCGTGAAGTATAGTCTGCACATGTCTCATCCTAAACTTACTAAAGATCAGTCTCCACCCTTACTGGATTACTGGCTCTTTATATTTTCCAAATCTAACAGAAGTTGTTTCTTGTTATTATCCTTTTGAATACCACATGACTGTACCTTTGACAGGATGAGGTCATCTGTCAGTGTTTAGCTTGTTGGTTACACAATGTAGATCAGCACATTAACCTGTCAATCAGGTCCAGACACCACTAAAGTTTTGCTGATTAGATTCCACTACAATAAAAACGTCCAAGATCTGATTTGCTTTAAATGTAATGTAGCCATTGTTTTTTTCCATTTCATTTTTAAATTAGGCTACTTTGTATGCAGATTAGTATGCAAAGTCAACTACAAGTAAACAATTTATATTGTATGCTTTTATGTGCATCATTTGAGACAGGATTTATGGAGCTTTCAAAACATTGCTCAGAATCACCAGCAACAGCGGCTCAACCAATGGCGTGAGCTTGGGGCGGGGCTGTCGGTTCGCTGAACAAAGGCTGACCAGGTCGTGTTTTGTTAGCTTTTTTACAGACAACTTTTTCTATTCCATTTTTTGAGGCAGTTTTTGTCACATTGCGGAGGTATACAAATATGACAATATGAGATACAACAAAAAGTCTTTTCAATTCATGACTAAGCATCTCACACTTATATTGCCGCCAAAAACAAAGACAAATGTTTTTTAAAGCAAAAAAGTCCATCCATGTGCAAAGTCACGTTACTGAGAAAACAGAACATTTCCTCAAATATTTTATAGACCACAGGCTGCATAAGATTTTTGATATTTAATAAACAGTCAAGCTTCTGCAGTACCAACAGTTGGTTTATAAAAAAAAAACACTATTAAAGGAGTAAGAAAAATCATAGTGTCTCAAATCTGCTGCGTATGGATGAAACACATAAAGACGAGTGTATGGCATTAATTGGAGCACGGATGAGGTGTCTAACTGTGGCCTGTGCTTCCTCGTTCGCCTCATGTGACTGTGAGTCATTGTGGTTAGGCACATTCATCGCACGCTGACAGATATAGACTTTACTACTCAGCGTAGCCCATACTCAGAGAACATTTCGAAACGTCTACCTGTTAACTGAGTGTTTGTTTTATATAGTCCAAGACATTGAACTTTGAAAATTCTGATACTCTTTTCTGTCACACTGTTATGTTGTTTGTTGCTGTCTCAGCCGATACTGAGATTGTAAAGTGTTTGAAAACATTCCTCTGAACGCTAAAGAAGGCAATAAACTTGTGCAGTTTGTTTATCCGCAGGTTTTTATTTGTGTGACAACACTGATCTGCGGAGGAATGCTGAGGAACAGGATATAGTCTCCATGACAATGCTGAACAATAGCTTGTGATCATGTAAAAACATTACATAAAAACATAAATATAGTATTCCAAAACAAACTATAAACATTGTTGCTAGTGCTGCATAAATATATATATTCAAATAAAAAATTAAAACATTTAATATAATACATTTTAAAATGTTTAAAATAATAAATGTTCAACCTGATATAGTTAAATGTAAATTAAATTGTTAATTGGTGCGTTGCAACTGTTTGCAGGTCTGTTCTGATGGCAACAAGGTATATATATATATTATATTTATATGTTACGTTTATATATTAAATATATATATTAATATACAAGTAAATACATGTAAATATTTTCAAAATATATTCTGTATGTGTGTGTATTTATATATAGATAATAAATATACACAGTACACACATATAAACAAAAACTTTTAATTTGGATGTGATTAATCGCGATTAATCGTTTGACAGCAATATGCATATATTGTCAAAAAGCCTTTTTTTTTTTTTAAAGACTCATCCCATAACTTGTGTTGCTGACGTCAGACTAGCTGATAAATGTTATAATTAATAGGCAATTATGTGAAATATAGACTTTTTTAGTTTTTTTTGCTGATGTAAAACAGTAAAACCAAACTCTAATTCATCTTAAATAAAATTGTAATTTGGTAGAAACAAAAGCCAGACTGGACAGATGCCAATGTGGTAAGGTTGCGTGACATGGCTTGAAGTGAAGATAAACACAGATTGTGCCAATCACCGTGTATTTTGTGTGGTGAATTATCAGCTGCTGGGAACAAGAAACCATCGAAATTCAGTAGATATTTAGAAACTAACATTTAAAAGTCTTCCTATTTTTCCTATTCAGCCTATGTCCCGTTTCCTGATTCAGTTAATGAAACATCATGTTAATAAGTGTGCACACTGTTGAGCCTTATCATGGTATTATTAATACATTACAATACATCAATGTTAGTGTTTTAACCCTCCTTTGTGTTCGGTCAATTTGACCCGCATATATACTTTATTAAAACTTTGGTTAAAAACTTTGGTCATGACTTTTTCTCATTTAGAGTCATGAATATGCATGCTAAGTTTTAACACTTTGATGTGTTTTGGGAAGTCTAAGTCTAAACCTACATGCAAATTGTGTGTCTTGGTGGAGTGAGAATTGATTCACATTGGTTTCCATGCAATCTGTCAAAAATCAGCAAAGAAAACCCTTTTTTTATTAACATAACTTAAGTTAAACAACCTTTTTATTTTATTGTTTTAAATATATATTTTTTTACTTTTGAACCATAAAAGTTTTGGCTGAGTTGTATACATGGATTCAGTTTCAAATCTATTTACACTATGCTTTGTTACTCTATGTATTGATGATGTTGCTATCATGTCATGGAGGAGTGGCCTGTTCATGAGTCAGAACATCAAGTAATGTACCTGTATAGTCAAATATTACACAATAGTACACAGTGATTCACCGCAGGGTTGTTTACAACATTGTAGAAGTTAGGTTTTTTAGACCCTGAGTGACATGTTTGCTTTCAAAACGTGCCGTTTGCACAAACTTGGCAAAAACAGCGGAGGCAAACTATGATATAACCTAGTTTCAGGTTGAGGTATCGCAAACAGGCTATTAGCATTCAGAAACCTGCCAGATTGAGGTTTTCAAACACAGATATCATCTATACACACCGAAATCCAACATGTGATCTGGAATCCACAGCTCCGGATGTGTTTATAAATATTCTTCCTGGTAAATTCTCCAGCTCGTTACTCTAACAGCGCTTACTTCCTTGGAATTTCTTCTTAAATCTGCAGTTTGATCTAATCACCGGTTGATCTAATTGCAAACGGAACATTTTGATTTGCTCCTTAACGTTACATTTTCCACAGAAATTTACAGAATGCAGCTTTGACTTGATAATTTCTTAGGAAATTATTGGGACACAGTGGGGCATGGAACGATACATGCCCATGCGCTGAAGTTTTACATCCTGTTGCGCAATCCTGTGCTTACACATGGAAAATCAGCTGGTCATGTTAACACCCTTTGATTTTCTATAGTAAAAACCTCTAAATTCAGACGCTAATTCTAGAGGGTGCTCAGAGTGAAAATACAGCTGTCAACAAATGCTTGCGTAAAACCAATAATTAATCAAAGGTGTTCCACCTGAGCTCTCTGGTTGAAGAGAAATACAGCGGCTTTTGCGCCAGAAGATCCATTATTCTTTGAAAAGCTGTTAAAAAGTATTATATACATTGCTCCATCACTTACAAAGTGGTTTATTTAAAAAAAGCAAAGCCGCCCATCTGTAATCTTTCTCCAGCACACTATCTGTCTGCCCCAGAGGCAGATGACTTGAGATTTACATAGTTCCACCAAAATCTGTTTACTCATGCTAAGCACTGTGTAAAATGCTTTGGACAGTCAGTCGCATTGTAAATGCTATTCATTTCACCATATACTCCTCCATCTCATCCTCATGCTCACTAACAGACTGTGGCCAACACCGCCCAGCCATACTTCACTGACAAATGAAAAGAGATTCCAGATGATAGTCTGCAAAAGAAATGAGAAACACATGAAAAAAAAAAAAGCTCAGCTGCAGTCCAGACGCCACTAGTGGACTTTCACAATGACTCCGATGACTCACATTTCAAATGACTTTGCCTAATCAGCTATGAATACATAAAGCAGACTTAGAATAATATTATGCAGGGAATGGGATTCGAGTCATATTGGGATGGTAAAAATAGAAACCATAATGAAGGTTATGGTAAAAAACCTCACAATTTTGGTGGGCAAATTTTTCCCAGCTGATGTCCATCAAGTTACTAACTGGCAAAAGCCTATTTAGTAGTTCTGACATTAACACATTTTCACTACAAATCCTACAATATACAAAGGAAAGAAGGAAGGAAGGAATAACAGATGTTTTGGGAGTACATTGTACAAGAAAATATAGTATTTCAGTCTTTCTACTTCAAAATTGCATGTTTAATTTAATTTGTTACCTATCTTTTATTTGTAATTATGGGCAATTTACTAGCAATTTATGAGTGAAAATTTTCAAAGTAATGAATGCGCTTTTGTTTTAAGTTTACCCAAATAAATACCTAAAACAAATAATATTAGTTTACAAATTTAAAATGTAAATAAAATATGAATTACAAAAAATAAAATTAAAATAAAAACTTAAATAAATACTCCAATTAAATTAAATTTTTAAAAAATGCTTTTTTTACCTATTACAAATAAATGGAAAAAATTAAGCACCAAGCCTTTCAACACTTCCTCAAATTAAAGGAGCACAAACATGCTTTTTTTCCATTAACAACTGAAGAAATTAATACTTTTGTCACGTGAGATGTAAAAGTGGCCTAGAAAATGCTAATTTATTCTAAATAAAGTGTGTGGATCACATGACCAGCCATGTCTTAAATTCAACTTAATAAACCCCTAATTTAAAGTCTTAATTAAAGCTAACTGCAATTGTTAGTCACATAATTTATGTTGTTATTACAAATAATGACTGTCCAGTGTGCTTGAATGCATTTTATGTAACATTTTCTTTTACCGAACAAGGTGTGACTACATTTCCCACCATTCTCCTTGTGTGCAGCACAAACATGACAAAATCCATAGCAGCAGCTACACACCAAATCGTTTCTCAATCAACACACCAATCAATGTATCTTCATTATGTTGCACTAGCACTAAAATCCATGTATTGGGAGGTGAAAATGCAGAAAGCATGCATTTCACCTTTAACATTAATGTAAAAAAAAATTGAATAGCACTGACCTGCTAATCACTCAAACACCTTAGCTAAGAATTAAAGCCATGATTAAAAAATAATCACTTCAGTTTTACTCTAAACAGATTGGATTAGACTACACTCTTTTAGTTGATGAAGTATGTAGAGAGAGAAAGCGTTAGAGGGGGATTCTCCCCAAGTTGTGTGCTGAGATGGATTGAGCAACTGTGGCCTGCATTAAACACATTCCTTGAGCTGCAGGATGAGTCAGTGTGCGCTGTGCTAACCAGGCCTCTGACTCACCGCCACATGAGTCAACACGATCAGCCCCAGCCAGAGAGCACAGGGCTACTGACCCCACCTGTCCTGGCCACCGTCAAAACAGCACCACAGGCCTATAGCTGCTGCACACATGCTGCTGTCATCCGTTATCTTTTGCATTTTCATATTCATATTCATGATAAAGACAGCTGACATGAGCAGCACTGTGAATATCAAAATTACTAAACACACTTTGTTTGCCCATAAAGTATACTACACACATTAATAGAGATTGGTTTACACAGCAGAAATTACACACTTTTATTTCAATCTTCAGTAAATGGCGAGGGAGTTGGTAAGTTTGATTCATTTCCGTGAAGCATAACTGATAACGTCAATGAAATAATGAATAAAAACGTTGGTTGTAATTTGTCATCAACTCAAAAAAAATATCCCAAATAAGATCCACCAATGCATTTTTTTTTTTTTTTTTTTTTATGTTTCAGTTAAACAAACTGCATGTTGATAAACAGTGTTGGGAATTTAAATCTAAATTCAAATTTCATATTTTTTTCTATATTTTTCTGAATTAATTATTTTCAAGCATTTAAACCAGGCAGGGTTAGTATTGTCAGACTTTCGAAATCTTTCATCACTTGATTTAAGATTATAATAATTTAATTTTAAAGCACAGCCACCACAAAAGACTTTTAGCACCTCTTTTTACTTGGAGATAATTTAAGGTTAAATACAGGTTTTAAATCATAACAAGATATTGTTTAATAGCTATGACACTGTTTTTGAAATCAAATATTTGCATAGCTATAACAGGAAACATTGACTTCTAACAATGCCTTAAACTTAATCATTATTCATCTTAATAAGTTAATCTTTAAAAAAATAATAATAAATAAAAATCAAGCATATACACAAACCCAAATAGGAAATAAAAAAGTTATCAAAAAAACGTGTCCTATTTTGTGTCCTATAAACTCCTGAAACATTGGTGTTACATATTTTAAAAAAGCAGTCAATGCAATTGTGGAAAGAAATCAATCAAATTTGTATGTGTGTGAAAATATTTGTATGTAGAAGATGTAACCCCATTTGAATTTAACATTTTCACAAGTAACTGCAATTAAATACACTATTTTTGTTTTACTTTTACTTTATTTGTTGTGTGTGTGTGTGTGTGTGTGTGTGTGTGTGTGTGTGTGTGTGTGTGTGTGTGTGTGTGTGTGTGTGGTATGTGGGTGTGTGTGTGTGGGTGTGTGTGTGTGTGTGGGTGTGTGTGTGTGTGTGTGTGTGTGTGTGTGTGTGTGTGTGTGCGTTTGTTTTACAATTAAATTACACATTTACAAGTATTTGAATTAATTCATGTATTAATTTTCTTAGAAAGACTCAAAATGTACGGAAGCGTATTGCATTCACTGTGAAAAAATATCTGCTCTGTTTTTCTGAATTAACGACTTAATTATCTCATACGAGATATTTTTTTGATATAAAAAGTTTTTGCTATGTTTTTTGAATTAACGACTTTTTTATCTCAGGACGTGATTACTTTTTTCTTGAAAAATTTTTTGCTCTTTTTTATAATAACGACTTAATTATCTCAGAATGGGATAATTTTTCATGAAAAAAAAAATTTGTTCTGTTTTTCTGAATAGAGATCCTCAAAATTCCTGCAGGAGCTATATTTTAGCTGGTTGCATGGAGTAAACATGTCCCGCCTTTCAAGTTTCTCCGGTTTTATTTTACTTTGAGTTTGAGACATTGGGATTTTCTTTAAGTAATATAAATGGTATTGTTATTAGTGTCAACTTTGCCAGGTCATAACTTTCGCTTTTCAGACGAAAAGAAATCTGATCTGCTTGACATTACGCATATACAGACAATCCATCTTGGAAAACAGTCTCGACATCGTGTCACGAACGCCGTGCTAGAGATTAACTGTGACTTGGATATCATATGTCCAGTTCCCTTTTTGTTCACCCATATATTTTAATAACAATATTATGCTTGCATTTCCTTGTAATTAGATTTACAAACGTTTAATCCTAGACCAGCTCATGCACCGTCTCCGATTGTCGAGGACTTTTTCCAAGATGGATCCGCTAATGCGGTTCAAGCAGATAGAATGTTCTTTTCGTCTGAACAGGGCTAAGCTTGAGGTGTCTGCGCTATAGACTAATAAACAATACATTTATATACTTAAAGACAGGTTCCAATGTACAAATTAAAATAAAAAACGGTTTATAAGGCGGGGAATGTTTTTACTTCATGCATACTAAAATAGAGCCTATTGGTGGATTTTGAGATCTCATTAATTCAGAAAGCAGAACAATTTTTTTTTTTTCATAGTTAAACCGTAATTCTGAGAAATTTAGTCGTGTAATTTCAGAAATAACACATCTAAAAAAAAAAAAATTTATTTCAAGAAAATGATCTGTTAATTCTGATTAATTGTGTTAATCAGAAAAACAGACAAATAAATTTACAAGAAAAAAGTATCTCGTAATTCTGAGGAAATAATTAAAGTCGTTTTCAGAAAACAGAGCAAAAACTTTTTTTCATGAAAAATTACTGGTAATTGAATTAGTCGTTAAATCAGAAAAAACAGAGCAAAAACTTTTTTTCATGAAAAAATTTTCTGGAGATAATTAAAGTTAATTAGAAAAACAAAGATTTTTTTCCTCAAGTGAATCAAACGCTTCCGTACGTACTTCAATAATCTACTAATTAAATCCATTTCATGAATGAGAACAAACGTGAGTACAGGTAATACTCAAACGTGCACCACCATCTCACCCTGCCAACACTTGCCTAAATGTACACCAGCAATGATACCTGCCAAAATGGAAAATCTGGCAACTTTCATGTTTTCTACAAGTTCTCAGTGTAGACATGTACAGAAGTCCAATTTTAATGACTTATTAAAGCTTTTCAGTGTATCCCTCCTGCGGCCGATGACCAACTAAACTAACCCCCGGCCCACGTCATTATGAGATGATAAATAAGGGTGCTGAGCTCATGGAAAGATGCATCTGGAGGACTAAGGTTAGACCACTCTGACCATATGTTGTCAACATTTTATTCATTAGTGTTTTCATTCAAGTCATTTGGAAAATTCAAAAGATCTTCCAACAGTGCCTTTGAGTCAGAGGTGTGACATTGTGATAATGGAAACTTAATGAAAGTGGGACGTTTCCTCAAGTACCTACTTCTTTGCCTTGTGCAGAAACTGGTTGCACCTGTTATGTCATGGTGATACACTGGTACATTTGAATTAGCAACACTCTTGCACAATGAAAGGCACACCCAAGTGCTAAACTGGAATGATATGGATTTTTCATGAAGGGTGTGAGGTAAAAACAAGTAGTAAAAATGATCAAATCTATTCTTTAAATGAAATGCTGGCTGAATTATTTATTTATTTATTGGTGTGAAGTGTTAAAAGCTCTGGTTGGTTTTCAAAGCAATTGTTAAAAGAACAGGACAGGCATGAATCATCATGCTGTAAGATTACGGTCAAAGCGGACATGCAAGCACTCCTTATCGTAAAGGAGATTTTGCTAAACATATAGAATTCAGAGAAGAAATAAATGGGACTTCCCACAGAGAACATAAATCACCCTCATAAATCAGTCATATATGAAGAACATTACCAGTTGTGTATTGAGAAACAACAGCTACTAACATTCTGTCCTGCTAAAATAAAATATCTGGAACCAGCCTGAACTGGTTTGCTAGTCTTATCCGATCACCTCAAGCGGTTCTGTTGGGTGGTTTTAGAGTTGTTTTAAACACTCGTCAAGCATAAGCCGAGATTAAATCAGATGAGACCAGCTTGACCAGGCTGGGAGACCAGTTTAAACCAGCAAAGACCAGAAACTCACCCTGCATCACCCGTAGTCATTTATGAAGAACATTACCAGTTCTGTATTAAGAAACAACAGTATAGATAGGTTCTAACATTAAAATAAATAAATATCAATAATATATAAAATAATAAAAATGTTCCCTTCTAAAATAAAGCATCTTAAACCACCCTGAAATGGTTTGCTAGTTGTATCCAATCACCTTAGACAGTTCTGTTGGGTGGTTTTAGAGTTGTTTTGAACACTTTTTAGACTCTAAGACCAGTTTAAACCAGCTAAGACCAACAACTCATCCTGCATCACCCTGTCATATATGAAGAACATTACCAATTCTGAACTGAAAAACAACTATATAAATATATCCCACTAAAATAAATATAATAGTTTAAATAATATATAAAGTTATAATAAAACATGAAATTAATGTTTAATTGTTGATGTATCCTACTAAAGCTGCTTTTCCACTAGCGGGCTGAACGGTTCTAAGAACTGTCAGGTAAGGTTCCAGTTGTATTTTCACATGAGCCTGGTATGGCACGGCACGATTACAAACCGTTCTCGGCCCGTAATTCTTGGCACGGTAAGACAACCATGCTGAGGCGTGCTGGTAGAGTGTGTGTGCGTGAGGTCGCCACTCTGGTGCCTGGCTACCAGTTCCCTTCCGAAGGGAACTTCTACACTGCGTCCTCTTCGAGGGTCGCTATGGGAATGCCTCCAGCGTGACCGGTTACCTGAAGCATGATTACAAACACCCAATGCACTTGACATTGGCAGGTGGACGCCTATGACGCAAGCTAATGAGCGTCTGCGAGCATAAAAGGGCGCCTGTGGAACACATCATCCTCTTTTTTTCATTCAGGGGACCTTGTTTCTGAAGTGTGAGTAGATATGTCTGTTGAGAAGCGCTTTAGGAGGTGTGTCGATCCGTGTCAGCGTTGTCTGACACTAGATGACACAACGATCTATGCGTTATGTGTTGGGGCGAAGAGCACGCGCGCTCTGTTCTCGAGAGCATGGAGTGCGTTCATTGTGAGCCTTTTTCTGTGGGAAAAAGCTCCGCTCTCGGTTGTCCCTTTTTCTCGAGAGAACTGGGGCGATCATCTGCCCCCCGCGGCTCGGGTCCAGCCACTGCTGAGGCAGTGAAGAGACTGAGTTTGCGGCGATCGCAGATGGAGCTTGCGAACGAGTTGAGAGAGGAATTTTTCATCTCGCGCTCGACAGCGGTGACGAGAGTGAACTGCGGGAGGAAGATGTATTGTCTGTTATATCTTCTGATCCAGCAGGAAGCTTGCTTTGCGCTCATGGTGGGCTGATGAAGGTGGGGAGGATATTTCTGAGCCTTCTCAGCTTGGTCAGCCCGCGATGTAGAGCTGCTGGAGGTTATGAAGCGTGCGCTTCTGCTAATGCAGTGGAGGCACGGAAAAGGGGGAGTGGATCACAGTAGGCTTGATGAGCGATTCCCTCTGGGCATACCTCCCAGCTCCCGTGAGCCTCCCATTACTCCCAGATCTTCATAAAGAGATCGTGAAGGCATGGATAAACCATACTCAGCCCGCATCCATCGGTATAAGCATGCTAATTATGCTGATATCGAAAGGGATGCGCGAGCATGGATATGCGTCGATGCCCCCTATCGAAGGGACGCTTGCGAGCTATCTCTCAGCTGGGGGGACATCGACGTTGAAGGCAGCGGGTCTGGCTGGTGTTGCTTTGCACACAATGGTGGTGTTGCAGGCGTGCCAGGCTGATTTGCTGAAGGATTTAGACCAGGGCCAGGGGCTCCCTCCTGAGGCGGGTTCTGAGCTGCGCCGCACCACAGATCTGGCCCTCAGAGCCACCAGCAAACGGATGCCGCGATCGGGAGGTCGATGGTGGCAATGGTGGCCACTGAGAGGCACCTGTGGGTGAACCTGGCGGACATCGGGGAGGAAGAGAGAAACGGTTTCATCCTCGATGCGCCGGTTTCGCCTTCGGAATTGTTCGGCACATCTGTTGAGACGGTGGTCGATAAGTTCAAGGAGGCGAAGGCGCGCTCAGCTGATATAAGTCATGTATACCGCGCCGGTCTAGGTCTGAGCCTGAACACAGAGGCGCCTGGCCATCAGGTCTGTGGGCCGGTGACAGGGCCAGCTGACTCCTCAACAGGGTTGAGATGTATTAGGCTTCCCTCTCAGTAGAGAGCCGTTCTGCTGAAGCCTCCACTCTTCTGAGCTCCGTCTCTGGCAGTAAAAGGAGGTAGGGCTCTGAGGAGCCTCACTAACTGCTTCTGGCGTTGAGTGTAGCCAGGCTGAGGCCGCCACTCTTAAGAGCTCCCTACTCGGATTGAGTGTTGCTAGGCTTCCTCTCATTTAAGAGAGTCATTCTGCTGAGCCGCCACTCTCCAGGGCTCCACTTTCAGTCCTGTTAGTGAAGGCTCTATTGTGAGCTCGCTAGCCGTCTGTATCGCTGAGTGTAGTCAGGTCTCCTCTGCTTTAGTGAGTTGTTATGCTGAGCTCCACTCTCAAGAGCCCCTCACCTGGGTTGAGTGTTGTTAGGCTGCCCTCTCATAGAGAGCTGTTCTGCTGAAGCCTCCAACTTCAGAGCTCCGTCTCTGTAAAAGGAGGTAGTCTCTGAGGAGCCTCATAACTGCTTCTGGCGTTGAGTGTTGCCAGGCTGAGGCGCCACTCTTAAGAGCTCCCCTACTCGGATGTGTGCTGCTAGGCTTTCCTCTCGTTTAAGAGAGTCATTCTGCTGAAGCCGCACTCTCAAGGGCTCGCTTAGACGGCACTGTTAGTATGTAGGCTCTATTGTGAGCCTCGCTAGCCGTCTGTAGCGCTGAGTGTAGTCAGGTCTCTCCG
Organism: Ptychobarbus kaznakovi; assembly: GCA_027422405.1. NCBI lineage: Eukaryota > Metazoa > Chordata > Actinopteri > Cypriniformes > Cyprinidae > Ptychobarbus > Ptychobarbus kaznakovi. Next base: position 8,177,728 of record CM049813.1, read on the forward strand.
CTTTAGAGAGTCGTTATGCTGAGACCTCCACTCTTAAGAGCCCCTCAACCAGGGTTTGAGTGTTGTTAGGCTTCCCTCAGTAGTGAGCCTTTCTGCTGAAGCCTCCACTCTCAGAGCTCCGTCTCTGGCAGTAAAAGGAGGTAGGCTCTGAGGAGCCTCACTAACTGCTTCTGGCGTTGAGTGTAGCCAGGCTGAGGCCGCACTCTTTAGAGCTCCCCTACTGGGATTGGTGTTGCTAGGCTTCCTCTCGTTTAAGAGAGTCATTCTGCTGGAGCTGCCACTCTCCAGGGCTCCGCTTAGACGCACTGTTAATATGTAGACTCTATTGTGAGCCTCGCTAGCGTCTGTAGCGCTGAGTGTAGTCAGGTCTCCTCTCGCTTTAGAGAGTCGTTATGCTGAGACCTCCACTCTTAAGAGCCCTCAACCAGGGTTGAGTGATGTTAGGCTTCCCTCTCAGTAGAGAGCCGTTCTGCTAAAGCCTCCGCTTTTCAGAGCTCGTCTCTGGCAGTAAAAGGAGGTAGGCTCTGAGGAGCCTCACTTAACTGCTTCTGGCGTTGAGTGTAGCCAGGCTGAGGCCGCCACTCTTAAGAGCTCCCCTACTGGGATTGAGTGTTGCTAGGCTTCCTCTCGTTTAAGAGAGTCATCTGCTGAAGCTGTGCACTCTCAGGGCTCCGCTTAGACGGCACTGTTAGTATGTAGGCTCTATTGTGAGCCTCGCTAGCCGTCTGTAGCGCTGAGTGTAGTCAGGTCTCCTCTCGCTTTAGAGAGTCGTTATACTGAGACCTCCACTCTTAAGAGCCCCTCAACCAGGGTTGAGTGTTGTTAGGCTTCCCTCTCAGTAGAGAGCCGTTCTGCTGAAGCCTCCGCTCTTCAGAGCTCCGTCTCTGGCAGTAAAAGGAGGTAGGCTCTTGAGGAGCCTCACTAACTGCTTCTGGCGTTGAGTGTAGCCAGGCTGAGGCCGCCACTCTTAAGAGCTCCCCTACTCGGATTGAGTGTTGCTAGGCTTCCTCTCGTTTAAGAGAGTCATTCTGCCTAAGCCTCCACTCTCCAGAGCTCCGCTTAGGCAGTACTACGTGCATGCTCTGTCCTGAGCCTCACTAGCTGTTCATAACGTCGAGTGTAGAAGTCTCCTCTCAATTTAGAGAGTCGCTTTCTGAGACTTCCACTCCGAGAGCCATACTCTCGTGAGCTAGTCTATGATGGCGAGCTTTGAGCTGGCCTGAAGAAGGGTTTTTCTTTTTGACCCTAGTTCTGCTGAGCAGGGATGGTGTTCCTCAAGTCTGTGACTTAGGAATCCAGTTTTTGGACACTTTTCCCTCAGCATGGCGGCGTTGGCATGGCGTTCCCAAAGCGACCCTCAAAGAGGACGCAGTGTAGAAGTTCCCTTCGGAAGGGAACGTCTCAGGTTACGTATGTAACCATAGTTCCCTGAGAATGGGAACGAGACACTGCGTCTCTTGGCCATGCTTCGGGCATTCCTGTCGGTCCCCCTTGAAAAAAAGAGGATGATGTGTTCCACAGGCGCCCTTTTATGCTCGCAGACGCTCATTAGCTTGCGTCATAGGCGTCCACCTGCCAATGTCAAGTGCATTGGGGGTGTTTGTAACCATGCTTCAGGTAACGGTCACGCTGGAGGCATTCCCATAGCGACCCTCGAAGAGGACGCAGTGTCTCGTTCCCATTCTCAGGGAACTATGGTTACATACGTAACCTGAGACGTTTCTCCATAGCTGGCTAAGCGAAAGCGCGCTATTTGATCAAACAGCCAAGTAAACAGCTATACTATGTTCAATATAAAATAAAAAAGAATGTCTGAGAAATATCTTATCATAGTCCATACCGCTGTTTACATTACACTTGCGTTACCAAGGCAACGACTGACGCATTTGTATTACATTCCAAAGGGCTCCGTTATCAGCACCACGGTGGAAAATGTAACCGTATCCGTGCTGACTGGCCTGGATCGGCACGGAATGGAACGGTTAAGCAAAGAGAACCGCTCGGCCTGATAGTGGAAAAGCGGCTTAACATTATGCCCTGCCTAAACTCGTTTGCTAGTCTCTTCCGATCACCTCAGGATAGTCTTTAGGCTAGTTTTAAAGTGGTTCTGGACACTTTTCAGCTGGTCAGACCAGCTTAAACCAACTAAGAGCAGCTTGGCCAGCCTGAAAGTCCACATTTATCCAGCTAACACCAGCAAACTGACCTAGAATAGTTTAAACCATTTTGGTTTAGGATGTTTTTTTTAAAGCAGGGTGAAAACCGTTGCTACATTTTAAACAAATTCTGATCAACCTTGGCACCCAACGTGTCCTTTGGGAATGCAGTTCTTTAGTTTTGTTCATAGAGAATGACTCAAATGTGCATACATCTCAAATACAAAAAGGCATTTCCAGATGGAGCCAATTAAACATACTCCACACACACAAACTTATCCACTCAGGGGTGATTCATTTCAGGCTTGACAGTTACCAAGTCCAGCACAGAAAAAAAAACACACTTATGTGTTGACCTAAGAGCTTTTTCTCTCACGAAACCATGTCACTGAGATGGAGCGGTGAAACCGGTGGCTCTTAAAGCAGAGTCAGATGAAGGCAGGTTTATGGAGGATTTCCTCAGGTATAAGCACACATTTCACACACCACCTGCATCCTGCTCGTGCCGACAAGTCAAGTCTGGCTTTGAGAAAGGGTCCTATTCATGGAGCCGAGGATGTTCTGGTGAAAACTCAAACCACACGGGCTGTTTGAAGTGTGATTCGTTGGACTGCAGAGCAGTACTCTTGGGCTTATAGCACAGCACGCACACGTTGGACTGCAGAGCAGTACTCTTGTGCTTATAGCACAGCACAAGTCCAAAGCTAAATCTGACACTTAGCTTAGCGTTTACACAAGGGTAGGCCACTGTGCTCTCTCTCTCAAAGAGTAGTATTTGCACTCCACCGTCACAGGCAAACAGTCACATGCGTGATTACGCTGTGAATGCGATAAGCTATCGCATATGGCCGAGCACACAGAGCAAAGTTTCCCTGAAAGTCGAAACGGTTCTGGAAGAGGACAAGTTTCTAGGTAGAGCTCAACCAGTCTTTGTCAATGACATTAAAAACCATGAGTTGAATGAACTGAATGTTTTGACTTATATAAGTTGTTGTGAGCTGGCTTGTATGGAACCCTGTTTCCCTCCTCAGAGTAAAAAAAGAAAATGGTTTATATTTAAGAAAATACACCACACTGTGAGATATAGTCATAGTGTTACATATACAGTTACAATTACCAGAAATAAAGATACAAATTCAAAATTTTGAGCAATAAAATTGCAATATTAAGCAAAATGTGACCCTGGACCACAAAACCAGTCTTAAGTCGCTGGGGTATATTTGTAGCAATAGCCACAAATGCATTATATGGGTCAAAATTATAGATTTTTCTTTTATGCCAAAAATCATTAGGACATTAAGTAAAGATCATGTTCCATGAAGATATTTTAATACATTTCCTACTGTAAATATATCAAAACGTAATGTTTGATTAGTAATATGCATTGCTACGAACTTCATTTGAACAACTTTAAAGGCGATACTCTCTATATTTATTTTTTTTGTTCCCTCAGATTCCAGATTTTCAAGTAGTTGTATCTCGGCCAAATATTCTGATATCCTATCATTAAAAAAGAACATACATCAATGGAAAGCTCATTTATTCAGCTTTCAGATGATGTACAAATCTCAATTTCAAAAAATTGACCCATATGACTGGTTTTGTGCTCCAGGGTCACATAGTGTTAGATATAGTGTCACTTTTTGAGGTACAGTCACAATACGAGAAATAAAGTCACAGTTGTAAAAAATTAAGTAGCAATTGTGAGATATAAACTTACACTTACAATAATTAGTCACAATTATGAAAAATAAAGTACCAGTTGTGAGATATAAAGACACATTTGCACTAATTATTCACAATTAGGAAAAATTAAGTAGCAATTGTGAGGTAAAGTCACACATTAAAGAATTAAATCGCAATTCGGAAAAATAAAAAATACTGCAATTGTTTGTTATAAAGTTTTATATTTTTGATATAAAGATATAAAGGTCAAATTATAAATAGTATTTTTTGAGATATAAAGTCACCATTACGTTACGAGCAGTTATCAGATGAAAAGTTGCTATTGCGAGAAATAAAGTTGCAACACTGTGAGATATTAAGTAACATTGTTGCACATACAATCTTATTGTGAGTCATAAAGTTACAATTACTATATATAAAGTTTCCAGTTACAAGCAATAAAGTAGCAGTTGTTGAGTTATTAAGTTGTATACATACAAGAACTAATGTTGTAATAATCAAAGTGTGGGACATAAAATCACAATGAAAAGAAGTTGCAACTGTGAGATATAACGTCAAAATTACCTTTATTTATTTTTGTATTTATTTACTTACTTATTCACAAACTTAAAACTGAACAAGAGTTGAAAAAAATTATCTGAACTAGACTAAACTTGTTTTAAGAATTATAATTTTTTGGGGTCATATCTGAAGTTCGGCAAGTACAGAGAAACAACTGAGGGAGAACCACAGACCTCCAAATAAATATAGACTCGTTTACGTCCTCTTTGTGAAAGGAACATGACAAAACATTCGGGAAATGAGCCTCCAGGCCTTGCACAAGAAAGCTTATTCCGCGCAACAAATTGTCACGTTTCTGTGAAAAGTTTCTTCCAGCTTATGTAAAAATGGCTTCACTGATAAGATTGCGCAACATGAAACACAAACAAAGAAAATGGGCTTGGATACGCTGGTTGACAGACTTTAGAGAACAGCCAAAGCTCGGGACGTTTCCTGGCATAAGTATGATTAGTGAGACGACACTAAGAAAACAGCAGCTAGTTGAGGTGATTTTCCATGCCCTCATTCTCTCACTTAGAGCTATTTTGTGCTAAAAATAATGTAAAGCTCAATAATGAGTAATGAATAATACTTAATAAAATAAATATCTGGCTTTAAGAATCAGTATGACTGCATGAGTACCGAGTTAAGATTTAAGTACAAAAGTATGCACTTGCTTACCATGCACTATTGAGGTTAAAAAAAGTCATTTATAATAAGTAGGACATAATGTTCACTTTTAAATGCTGGCTGTAGCTTTCACCTGCACCTGACTGAAAACGGCATGGAATCATGTTCAAGCAGGTTTAACATCTGCACATAATAGTTAGGTATGTTTCCTTCATTAAATGCATAGTTTTCCTTTAAAGGAGTTGGCCGGGAGGGTCGCAGTGTTATCAGAACGTGGGGAATGTTGACAGGCGGGATGGTGCAGAGATAGCGCTCGCACATCTCTGAGAGCAAGAGGCCATGAGTGACGCACGCAAGACTCTCACGCCTGCTGTTTTCCTCCCTTATCCCAATCCATCTCTTTAAATACAAAGCATTTTAATGTTTTTACCTTCAGTGTGGTTTCCTAGTTTCCTTTTGCATCTGACTGCCAGTAATCTTTATATCTCCACCCCTGAGTAGGTTTGACATAATTTACGGGCTTATAGATGTTTTGATATTGTCACTGGAATCTCTGCAAGTTTCACGACATTTGGGTTTTTCTGCTCTTAATTCTAGACATAGGAACATTTTGTGATTGCAGAATAGGCTAGACTTCAGTACATCCGTTTCTTACACCCCTTTCCTTCAAAACAGGAAGTCCTCTGAGGCCATTAGCTTTGTTTCTATTGAAAGTTGGATCCCTCATTTAATTGTACATTTAAAACAAAAATGTTTAAGAATCTGAATGTTTTTATTTTTGTATTTTTTTTAAACCAGGGGCTCCCAAAACATTCAGTCAGTCGAACCTTAGACATAAATTAAGAGATTTTATATTACATATTACATATAATACTTCAAATATATATATATATATATATATCATCATCATATTCATTATTATTATTGTAATTATTATTATTATGTGTTTAACTCTCTTTAAGAAATTAAAACCTAATACTGTCGTAAATTACAACTGTACTGTAAAATAAAAATAAACATTTGACAAATTGAATGAAATACCTGCTTCACTCTGAAATTATTGCAATTATCTTGCAGCCCTGTTTATTTAGTTTAATTTTGCGTTCATAATAATTAATTATTAGCTGTCAACTTGCAAACCCCATTTTTTTTCTGACTACTGTCACTGTATTTTTTTATTCAATTAATTTGTTACTTTCTTAATGTCTTTCTTATTTTGGAAGACTGTAAGATTATTGTTTTGTATATTTTTAGCATTGCATTTCATGTAAAAAACTATTTTTCTACTTCAAAATGTAATGTTTTATTTCAATGTTACTTGCTGTTTACTTGTAAAACTTAATAGTGATTTATGAGTGAAAATTGTTTCTACACCAAATTTGATTACAGCAAAAAATCCCTCAGATGGATAAACGCTTGTGTGTAGAAACTCATACACTAACGCCTCAAACCAATTATATAGCAAGAAATACGGCGCCTTCATAGCGCGAGCATTACAAACAACCTCTTCTTCCGTTAAGAACAGTTCTGTGTGGGTTTTATAAATGAAACATCGGTGTATGACTTCTAACTTCAGCAGCCACAGAAATACAAGTGTGTGCTGACAGATGGAGCACTACTGCTGGTTAAATGGAGGAGCTCGCTCTAGAATGAGAGATTCTGCACCCAGTCTTGATGACCATACCGCGCTCGACTGTGAGCTCTGGGCCCAAATATTCCCACAGGAGAGATGCAATATGGCCACCGCAATTTTATTATGAGCTAATGTGAATTTAGTAGTGTGAGACAAGGCTAACTGAACTATGAAATCCACTGATTTTGCCTCATGCAACCAAACTTTGACACTGTCAAGGCTCAATCTGTAGTTAGTGGTTTGTAAACAGCGAGAACTGGGCCTTAAGATAAAGTGTGACAGATATTTTGTAAAATAATATACTTCAATGCAAACTGAAAGTAATGTTTTCTGAAACTTATAATCTCAAAACTCATTATATTAATGAGGATAGTTATTTGTTTTTTTTTAACACAATGAGATATTTAGTAGAAAACTGGTAACAAACAGTTTCCAGTCCCCACTGACTTCTATTGTATTTCTATTTATTTTTTCAAAGGTCAAAAGTCTTTGGGGACCATCATCAACTCCTTAATTACTAACATCTTTCAAAATATCTTATTTTGTGCTTAGCTTATATAGATTTGGAACAACTTGAGGGTGAACTGATGACAGAAACTATATCCTTTTAGTAGGATTTAATTACATCATTATATGCAATTTCATACTTAATTATATTGTCTTTGAAATATGGTTGTTTTAAATAGTTTATTTAAGTAAATGTACTGCCCAATATGGACAAGCATTTATGGTCAACTAAAATGTACTTCAGTGTAATTTCTATTGACACTCTATGTAAATATATCTGACATTAAATATTTGTAATAATAATAATAATGAAGTTGCAGCTTAGTACATTTAAAATGTATTAATTTAAATGTAATATTGATGCAAACTTCCTTTCCACACGTTGAGCACTGCATTTCCGTTTATTACATAATTGGTTTATGGGTATTGTCATACAGTTAGATCATGATTACATTTCCACATCCATATTTTTAATCAGAAAGTCTTCAGAAGCGTATCAATCTGTTATTGCTTGCTTAAAGAATAACAGCTGGAATGTACTCTTGTAATGTGAGAGTGTTACAAGTGTGTCGGTGCCAAAAAGGGCTTCTGCAAAACATATCTGGTACAACAGGAAACCTTTAGTTCATTTGTTTTGGTTTGGCCTCCGATAAAGTTTGTTAAATGGCAGATGCGGGCTTAGGTGTTCATGTTGAGGATCTTAAAGAGCTGGTGAGAGATTTCAATCAGAAGACTCATAGTAGTGCAACTGTACTGGCCAACTATGACTGCTCTGGGAGGGTGTGTGTGTGTGTGTGTGTGTGTGTGTGTGTGTGTGTGTGTGTGTGTGTGTGTGTGTGTGTGTGTGTGTGTGTGTGTGTGTGTGTGTGTGTGTGTGTGTGTGTACTCATGGACTGCATAAACAGAGTTATTGCACAGAGCGAAGGGTGGTATTTGGTGGATAAGGCTAAGTTTGTTCCTCTGTGAATATTTCACACTGTGGAAATGTGTTTCAGAGGGATGTGTAAAATCTAAAGGGCCTAAGTGAAAACAGAGCAGAGGAGAGAAGTGCAAACACATGCAATTTACAGTTGCTAAGTTATCCTTTAAGCTGCTGTTTCTACTGATATATTATAGCGGTTTAAAGAATTCTGCTGCCTTGAAAACTGCCGAAAAGCTTTATTACATTGCCTTATGGGATATAGCTGGCATGTATTTCACAGCAGAAAAAAGCATTGTGAATAATGTTTACCCAGCCCAGCCAGTCATTATGAACCCCAACACAAAGCAGATTATTAGTCATGATTGTCCAAACTATTACACATGTTTGGGTGTGACTATGACATAATGGATGTGTGTGTGTGTGTGTGTGTGTGTGTGTGTGTGTGTGTGTGTGTGTGTGTGTGTGTGTGTGTGTGTGTGTGTGTGTGTGTGTGTGTGTGTGTGTAATTTGTATATAATATAACATTATAAATATGTGTGAAGTACACCTTCTAACATGTTGAGAAATGTTTTAGTACTATATAGGCATAATCATAGTTACATGTAATTAAATATATATTTTCAAGGAATAAGGAAATGGATTACAAATATTTAATTGCAGGATGATGTGATTGAATAGTTGAGCAATACATTATATAATTACAAAGTACATTACACAATGTTTTTTAAGAAGTTTCTTATGCTCATCGTGGCGGTATACATTTAATCAAAAATACAGAACAAATTTGTAATTTTGTGAAATATTATTGCAATTTAAAATAACTGTTTTACATTTTAATAGACTTTAAAATATAATTGTATTCTTGTGAAGCAAAGCTGAACTTTCAGCATCATTACTCCAGTCTTCAGTGTCACATGATCCTTCAGAAATCATTCTAATATGCTGATTTATAATCAATGTTGGAAACTATTTTGCTGCTTAATATTTTTGGGGACTTTTTCAGGATTCCTTGATAAATAAAAGGTTAAAAAGAACAGTGTTTATTCAAAATAGAAATGTTATGTTACAATATACACTACTATTCAAAAGTTTGGGTTCAGTACATTTATTTTCTTGTATTGATTTTTATAATAAATTAATAATTGTATTTAGCAAGTGTGTGTTACATGGATAAAAAGTGATAGTAAAGACTTATATTGTTATTTTGAATAAATCAAATACATTTTTATTCATAAAAGAATCCAAGAAAAAAAGTATCACAGGTTCCAAAAAAAATATTTAGCATATAAATCAGCAATGATTTCTGAAGGATCATGTGAGACTGAAGACTGGAGTAATGGCTGATTAAAATTCAGCACAGCATCACAGAAATAAATTAAACATTAAGAATAAAACAAAAACATAAAAAATCGTACAGATCCCAAACTCTTGAATTTAGAAAATATAAATGTCTAAAATGTATCACAAGAGCCGTGCAACTGATAAAATAATAACCAAATCGTGCACAAATGTATTTTGCGTTAAGTTTTGTGTTTTGTGTACACAAGGGCTAATCAAAAAGAAAATGTTAGAGGACAATGATAAATTATACCAGATATTTCATATCTCTAAATATAAACTTCCTCCTTAAATAACACAGTCAGAATTTCCCCGATAATAAGATACATTTATTAAACTATACTAAAACTAAAGATACCAGACCCGTAAATTCGCTCAGTTGACCCAGATTTGACTAATCGCAGAACAAGAAAGTGTGGTACTTTCCCTACAGAGGCTATCTAAATTTGACCTTGGCCCAAACACATTGGCCTGGTCGTGCTGAGTCATAATACCGTTATTAAAGACAGAAAGAAAACTAAACATGCCACTGTAGAAGTGGAAGTGAATGGACGAAGCACCAAACACATGACTGATATTATCACATGATTTAAAAATTAGTAAGACTTAATCAACCATTTTCTGACAAGGCAGTATGTCTAGTTTGGTTTGAAGAGCCTCCCATAGCGCCTACTTCTCACATTACAAGCCAAAACATGTATATCAGCGTAGGCTATATTAAATTAGGCCCAATTAAGTCATCGCTACAAAGAACACACACAAGGTAGTTTTGAAAATAACGTGGGTCTGATTTCTAATTTAGGTGGAGTAATAAAATGTGTAATAGCTCCATTTAGGAAATCCCCTCACACTGGTCAAGGTGACATGTTATTACTCACAAGAAAGGAAAGCTCAAACCATCTGTGCAACCATCTATATGTTTGTTTGAATACATGCCGTGGTGAGCATGTGATCATGAGCAAGCAAAAGAAACCACTGCTGATTAATGAGGAAGAGTTTCCATACTTGTGGGAATGCTGCCAATGAGGAAACCGGGAGCTAAGATCACTAAAGAAATGTGTCTGATGACACAAGTAAAAATGTCCATGTCTCATGCACCGTTTTTAACATCCATGCCCAGCCAAATTGGACAAAGTCATGGAGAGAGGCAGCTATTTTTAAGTGAACATGAGATGACGTGCCTGTTTTAGCTGCCTTGGTCAATGCAGCAGCTACTGATGAAGTTGACCATGTAACAAAAGAATATCAGTCAACACGTCTACGTGACTGAAGGCAACATTTGCTTACATTTCCAGAGGAATCAGCAATTAATGAGCACAACTGAAGTGATTCACATTTGTGCTTCTCTGGTTGTGAAGTGTTTAGGCCGCTCATACTCACACATTACACAGATGCCATTATGTTTCCAGCTAGCAGAGAACGTTCTCAGAACTTTGGTGAATGGTATGGCAAGGTCCACTCAAAGTTATGAACAAAGGTTCTTCTAGTAACTGTAATAGAACATTAATTCAAGGTTATCAGGTATTTAATTAAGTTCTCAAAATGTTAGCACATAAACGGTATTTATACACATTCATGGAACTTTGGATGTTCATGGAACCTTTGTTCTAATGCTTTTTAAAACTACTTTTTTTTTTTTCAGAGAACTTAAAAAAATGCTTATCAGAAACATTCCCATAAAGTTTGCAAAATGAAAAAAGTGGAACATTCCCTTCATGTTCTCTAAAGGTCACATAACCAACATTTGTATTATTTTATTTTTATTAGTTTTTTTTTACAAAATCTGGATGTTTTGAATGTTCAGAGAACTTTTAATAATGTTAGCTAAACATTCCTGGAACATATATATATATATTTTAAGATGGGTTAATACTATCCATGTAGTCAAAAACTAACAAAAATATTTGTTTTACAGAAAATATTTTATTTGTTTATTTATTTTTAGTTGGGGCAAGTTGATGTTACAATATATCTCAGAAAAAAAATCATACATAATTGCATAACTGTTTGCTAGTTTCAAACACCAATATATATTTATTTTATCCTCCAAACGAAATATTTCAGTATCATTTTTTTAAATATATAATAATAACAGTTTCTTAAACAAGTGAAAAATAAAAAATAACACATTCAGATAAGTTACTGATTTTTTTGTCATTAATTACAGAATTCACAAACTATTTATCGTTATCTTTGTGTGTTTTACACGTGTGCTGACATTTACATTATTTTACATTATGTTTTTTTGTGCTGATTAATGGCATGTTCTCATTGTGACAACTTACCCCATATACTTTAACAACATTCTCTGCTTTTCGGGCATGTTGTCGCCAAAGTTCAGTGAACTGTATCTTTTTTTTTATTAGTCAATAGTGTAAAATCTGTGACGTCTATTCCCGGCCCCCCTTATTTAATCGAATTTAGTTTATGCCTAATGATTTGCCTTTTCAATACAAATGAGGTATTTTCAGTTCTCATCATGGCCACAGGTGACAGAAGTGCAGCCTTCACACAACATGAGTCAATCTGATACCACAAAAATGAAACCAGGACCCAGCCGACTATCTACACATGTGCTATTGAATAAAAAGACCAAACCACACCTAATTACATTCATAACATCCTGAAACTATGCAAGGGATACAATACAGTCAGCTGGTCTTTATTGCAAAACAGTCCCAGACAGAGTGATCTATTGAAAAGGTTGTTTTGTAATAATAACCCTCTGACTGTGCATTTTCAAGTGTATTATGCATAGATAAGAAGACAGACAGACAGACAGACAGACAGACAGACAGACAGACAGACAGACAGATAGATAGATAGATAGATAATATCTATTAGATTAGATTATACTTGAGATTCAATTATATTTACCTTACCTGGAGTGGTCAGTTACGGCCATTATTCATAAACACATGACCACTCAATGTTGTCATTGACCAATAAAAATGAAGTATTCAAGAATTATTTTTTTTACTTGGGCCTAAATGTAAAGTGTTCTGAATTATTTCAACCTGTTGTGGATTTGATTTCGTCCCACATGTATGTGATAAGAAAAACACATGCTGGAAAACAAACAGTATCGTTCTCAACCAAAAGGAGTTCTGTAGTTCTGAGTCTGTTGGGGCAGTTAACGCGACAGGTTACTGTAAATTAATCACACTACTCTCTTGTTTTGCCTGTTGGTGAAACTGAAACAATTTTTTTTTTTTTGCAAATGGCTAAAAATACTCAAGCCCTTCTTTACAACGTCGACAATCGGTGGAAGCAGCGTAAGGGAATATTGTCGCCCCACCCACTTGTGTTTTTTTTTCGCTCATGAGTAATGTAACGTTAGCCTATAAATGCGAGATGTGAGCATATTGAACAGAGCATAACGCTTGAACCAGCGCTCGTTCGCAACTTAGACAGCAACATTCCTTCACAACAACACTTCACTATGTCCGATACGCTGAGCGAAAGTCTTATCCGGGTAAGTTCAATTAGTTTACGTGTTTTATTTTCCTTTTGGGATCGTGTTAGAATTGCCAAGTGTGTTCCACCCTCCTGATTCATAATATTATTATTTCCCCCCAGAATCTCATCAACCTGAGATTAGATGAGCCGTTTCTACACCAATCCCGCTCGGTTGCACCGAAGAGCGTCAGCTCCGAGGGGCTCACCGACGACGTCTGGGCAACGGACACCTGGAGCCAACTCAGCAAGCCCCAGTTTCCTCTTAAAGCAGACCGATCTATGAGTCTGACTGACACCCTCGACAGAATGAAGCCCCACGACGTGCCCCCGCCGCCCGGATTTGCTCCGCTGGCACCCCTGCCCCCGAACCGGTACAAGACCGAGCTGTGCCGAAGCTTTCAAGAGCACGGCAGCTGCAAATACGGAAGCAAATGTCAGTTCGCCCACGGCGAGAGCGAGCTGCGAGGGCAATTCCGCCATCCCAAATTCAAAACTCAAGCCTGTCGCACTTTCTACCAGTTTGGATACTGTCCTTACGGAAGCCGCTGTCACTTCGTCCACGAGGGGAAAAACTCTCTGTCGCTCGACCAGAACCCTCGTGAGCTGCGTCAGACCGTCAGCTTTGCCGGTTTCACGCGCAGCAATTCTCCCCCGACTTTATACGAGACCCTGAGCTTCACCCGTGCGCCTTCGGTCTCTCCGCCTCCCACTGATATCTTGTCCCCGGTCTTCAGCGACTCTTCCCGCGACATGTTCCCCTTCAGCCGTCACAGTACCGGAGATATCTACAGTAACGCGCCCTTCACGCCAGAGCCTCGGTCGCGGTGTGTCTGCGGACACGGAAATAACCCCAGGGCTCCAGCAAGGGGCTGTACATGAAGGAAGACATGAGCAAAGCCAACCTGCAGCGTTTTTCCTCGGAAGACTCGCTGTCAGACCGCGAAAGTTACGGCAGCACCGAAAGCACGGGCAGCTCCAGCGGCTCTGAGTCTCCTACCTTCGACGGCTCGAGCGGGAAGCGCCTGTCTGTTTTCACGCGGATGTCTGTGTCTGACTGAGGAGGACTTTAACGCCATTCCTTCCCAATCATTCAATCAGTCAAAATATTATGTGTAATGAGTCTTAATACTGTTAATTATATATATATATATATATATATATATATATATTGCTAAATTAGATTATTTTGATACCAAGCTAAGCTGCCCTCCAAAGCCTAAGCAAGCATGGCTTTTATAACGGTGTATTGGCTATTTTCTGTGACATTGTCTTCCAGTTGCTTTTGCTTTTCTTGCTTTTCGACGTTGTTTGGCAGTAAGCATTGCAGACAAGTGCCTTAAAATATCATAACCTATGCTAGTGGCATAAAAAGAGCTTGTGTCAAATATATATATGTGCATATAGAATTATGTATATATCATATATCCAGTGTGTGAATTAGGGGACTGACTTTTTAAAGGAATGTCTGGTAATTTTTGGAAGAAGTCAGTTCCCCAAATAATTTGCAACTTGTGTATATCTACCAACAATGTGACAAACTTGAGAAGATGACCATACATTCACTCACCAGGAATGCACTTTACAAATCAATAGCGGGTGAATGTTTCCATGTAGCATTTTAACCAAAGCATTATGATGTTAGGTACCTGTTTTGTACAAGAAAGCTATAAACAAACCTAAAAAACATTTATATTGGACAAGAGCTGTCTATTTAATGTTTTGACAACCCTGGTTGGGTCCTTACTCAAGGAAACTTGTCTTTTATCAGGGACTGTAACAGTACAGTATTTCTTTAGAATAGTTTGCTTTGTTTGCAATGTTGTTGTTTTTTTGTAATTGTATAGACCTAACTAATATATTTATTAAGTATTTATTGAAGGTATAGCAATGTATTTTTTACTTATTTATCAACATGTGTCATGGCCTTTGGATAAAAATCAAGGAGTGTTGACATGAAATGATGGAAATGATTTCAATTGACCAAAAAATGTAATAAATGCATATTTTGAAAAACAACTGAATTGAACTTGATGTGTATACTCTACCAAATGCACCACAATAATATAAGCTCATCACCTACAATGTTCCTCACATAACTGCTGGCATTTCAAAATCACTTCATCACATACCTAAGAAAAAAAATGCTGTTTTGTAAAAACTCGGACCAGGATTAAGTTCATATTTAGCATACACAGAGATATTTCACACAACCACGCTGAGATCTGACCTGAATCTCCAAGACAGCTATGCACATGACAAAACAAAGTCTGAAGCAACTGATAACTGTCTATAGAGATTCAAATATGTTGTGCGTTTCCAGTGACGTTGTCAGCTTCAAGATCTGTGAGGTGGCCAGTTTAATGGAGTGCAGTAAGATCTTATCTAGCATTACACAAGCACGTGACAGTGTCATGCATTACACAAACCCATGCATTGCCTGCTTCATACATTGAGCGTTGCTAAAGAATTACATTTGAAATACATTTCAACTATTTGCCAATTTTCCCCTTAACTCGTGTTAATCAACCCTTTATAACTCTTAATGTTTAACTGACTGCAGCCTCCCTTAACCTTTTCATATACCATTGCAAACAAACTACAAGACATCCCGATATGCAAACATAAGTGTATTGTGAAACCTGATCAAATTACTTTAAATAATTTGTATAGTGCTTTTGACAGTACATACTCTTTCAAAGCAGCTTTACAAGGAATCACACCATTCAAACCCAGTGAGCAATCCACAGGCCACAGCAACAACAACTATAGAGATTTTAAAAATGTATCAACTGTTTTTCTTATTTACTCTCAGAAAGAAGAAAAAGGTACAAAAGTTGTTACTGGGACAGTACCCTTTCGAAAGCTATTCTAATATGTACTATTAAGATACTAATATGTACATTTGAGGTACTAATATGTGCCTTTAGGGTAGTAATATACATCTTTTAAGGGTACAAAAGTGTGTACCTTTTTTAAAAAATACAGTGACAGCTTATTATTTAATAATATTTATATCTTTCAACTACCCCTTTAATATGGCATTTCAACAATCTGTATCACATGTCATTTGGTGACATTACTTTTGTGTAGATATCACAAGACACCAGTTTAGATCTAAATTAAAGACCCATCTCTTCAACCTGGCATACACATAGCACACCAATACACTTCTAATATTCAAATTGTTAAAGGATTGTTAGGCTGCATTAATCACAGGGCAGTCGTGGCTCTAATGGATAGAGTGTTGGGCTTGTAGCCCGAGGTTGTGGGTTCGAATCTCGGCTCCGGCAGGAATTGTCCACGATTGAGGTGAGACCCTTGAGCAAGGCACCGAACCCCCAACTGCTCCCTGGGTGCCGCAGTGTCAGCTGCCCACTGCTCCAAGTGTGTGTGCACTTGGATGGGTTAAATGTAGAGAACACATTTCACTGCTGTTATACTCTGTATAATTGTGTATGTGACAAATAAAGCTCATCTGAGCTTAACCTTTTTTTTTTTTTTTTTAGGTCAACCGGAACCGGGAACACTTCCCATAAAACACGATGTACTTGTTACATCATAAGAAAATTGACATCTACGCTCATATTAGTCTGTTTCTTTATTATTCCGAGGTCACCGTAGCCACCGATCCGGTCCTTATCCAGCCCAGATGTTTACTGCAGTCACCAGATCCAGTCCGTATCCAGATCAGATGATGGATCAGCACCTAGAGACAACCTCTACAGCCCCTACAGCCCTGAATGTCAGCGGAGTCTAGGACACCTAGATGAGCCCCAGAGACAGATCCCCAGTGAGGGCCCCGTCACCTGCCATCAGGAAAAGACCACTGGAACCAGTTGAGCCCTTGCAATCTGACTTTGCTGCAGTTGGAACAAACTACTGGTTCGTCTGGTCAGAGAGGAACTGGCCCCCTGACTGAGCCTGGTTTCTCCCAAGGTTTTTTCTCCATTCTGTCACCGATGAAGTTTTGGTTCCTTGCCGCTGTCGCCTCTGGCTTGCTTAGTTGGGGACACTTCATTCACAGCAATATCATCGACTTGATTGCACAGATACTATTTAAACTGAACTGAGATGGATGATGCCATCACAAAATTCAATAATGAAAATTGAACTGAAAATTGAGTGTTAAATCTTGTCATTTTACATTATTGACACACTATTTTCCTATTTAGATGTTGTGCAGTTGCTTTGTTACAATTTGTATTGTTAAAAGCGCTATATAAATACAGGTGACTTGACTTGACTTGACTTGACTTGACTTGACTTGACTTGACCATCCCCCAGTACTATGGAGAATCAACAACAGGCAGACAATCTGAATAAGTTCTATTGCAGATTTGAAAAAACACCCCACACCGCTCTGGACACCTGTCCACACAACCATTAATACCTCTTGCAACCCCCCTCTACCCCACACCTGCAATTCAGATCACCAAAGATGAGGTGTGCCAGGTCTTCCAGAAGCAGAAAAGGAAAAAAGCACCAGGCCCAGACGATGTCACACCAGCCTCTCTGAAATCCTGTGCTGACCAGCTGGCCCCCATCTTCACAAAGATCTTCAACAGATCACTGGAACTCTTCATGCTTCAAACGCTCCACCATCATCCCCGTCCCAAAGGAATCCAAAATTGCAGGACTAAATGACTACAGGCCTGTGGCTCTAACGTCTGTGGTCATAAAGTCATTTGAAAAACTGGTGCTGGCCCACCTAAAGGACATCACTGGACCTTCGCTGGATCCTCTTCAGTTTGCCTACAGAGCAAACAGGATTGTGGACGATGTCGTCAACATGGGACTGCATTATGTTCTGCAACATCTAGACAGACCAGGGGCTTATGTAAGGATCCTGTTTGTGGACTTCAGCTCGGCCTTTAACACTATCATTCCAAACCGCCTCCTGCTCAAACTAAGTCAGCTCTCCGTGCCCACCTCCATCTGTCAGTGGATCAACAGCTTCCTGACAGACAGGCAGCAGCTAGTGAGGCTGGGAAAATACACATCCAGCACCCGTACGATCAGCACTGGAGCTCCTCAGGGTTGCGTTCTCTCCCCAATGCTCTTCTCCCTGTACACCAACGAACTGCACATCTAAAGACCCCTCTGTCAAGCTCCTGAAGTTTGCAGACGACACCACACTGATCGGCCTCATTCAGGACGGTGACGAGCCTGCTTACTGACAGGAGGTTAAGGAGCTGGCTGTCTGATGCAGTCTTAACAACCTGGAGCTGAACACGCTCAAAACAGTGGAGATGATCGTGGACTTCAGGAGAAACCCCCTGCTCTTCCCCCACTTACCATCATGAACAGCTCTGTGACTGCAGTGGAGTCATTCAGATTCCTGGGCTCCACCATCTCCCAGGACCTGAAATGGGACAATCACATAGACTCCATTGTAAAAAAGGCCCAGCAGAGGTTCTACTTCCTTCGCCAGCTGAGGAAGTTCAACCTGCCACAGGAGCTGCTGAAACCGTTCTACTCTACCATCATTGAATTCATCCTCTGCACTTCAATAACTGTCTGGTTCAGCTCAGCTACCAAATCTGACCTCAGAAGACTACAGAGGGTAGTCCAGACTGCTGAGCGAATCATTGGTACAACCCTTCCCACTCTCCAAAAACTGTACTCATCCAGAGTGAGCAAAAGGGCTGGCAAAATCACTCTGGACCCCTCACATCCAGCACACTCCCTCTTTGAACTGTTCCCATCTGGTCGACGCTACAGAGCTCTGAGCACCAGAACGGCCAGGCACAGGAACAGTTTTTTTCCCTCAGGCAATCCATCTCATGAACACTTGACAATAATTATGGTACACACACTATTTATACACTTATACGCTTATTTATCTAACACACATACTTAGTCTACACTTCAATTGCATATAATATACCTGTACATACAAAACTGTCTACTGTTATATACCTGTACATACAATTGTCAATTTGTATATTGTTACGCCTTATTTACTTCTTCTTTTTAATTCTTCTTTTTATTATCTGTGTTTTTTGTTCTGTCACTGTCATTCTGTTGCGCTGCGGTAGCGTCTGTCATGAAAACAAATTCATCGTATGTGTAAACATACCTGGCAATAAAGCTCATTCTAATTCTGAATCTGACATTTAAGTAAATATTTCATCTAGCTTAAGCCATAGTAAAATAAATATAAATTAATTTCAAGAAAAAGCAGAACAAGTACAAGTGGCTATTCTTGTTCTCTGTATTATTCATATTATTACAAAACATATGTGATGAAATATAAAAAAGACCCCACCTCTGTGATCAACCTTAAAAGTGCTTTAGTTCTGAACTAAAAACATGATGTGAACTTCTCATTCTCACACTTAACAACTTTTCCACATCCTGATCATTTATATAAATACAACGACCACCATAACTCAAAATAAGCATAACGGTGTCATGTGTGGGAAGATGGCACTTTAAGATGTCACATGTTGCTATTTGGTCTAAATGAGGAAGCGTGGGCCCTGCCAAATGCCACGGGAAAATATGATCAAATTGACAAGAAAATTGCTCTGTCATTCCACTCAACAGAATTCTTTAAGCTACTATATGGTTAATATCTGTGGCGTAGAAGCCACTGTTATATTTAAGAGTCAAATGAACTTTATAGTCCATTTCTCTGTGCTCGTCTTCTCCGCCAGAACACACACAGGATGTGTAACCATAACAACAGTGGCAGTCCAGTAAAAGCAAATAACCAGACGAACACACAAATGGCCCGTCTTCTCCCTCTCTCTTCTTTTCAATATGCTTTAGGACGCTATTGGTGCGCTTCACACAGCAAACAGTGGCAGCTGTTATACAACACAGTAAAACCGAGCCTGAAATTTGCAATAACAGTGAGTGGCTTGTGATTACCTCACTGTTTACTAATGTTTCTGTGCTCTGACGGCTCACCATGAGTAGAAAAGATGCTTAGTTTACCAGCTCATACGGTACACCCTGCTCATTTTAAATGGGAGTTTCATTAAAAAAGTCACATTTCTTCAGCAGGTTTGTTTTTAAGTCATTTTAGTCATGTGTGTGTGACTAACTTCACAAAGGTAAAAACAAAGATTAAATTATGATGATTCTTAAAATAATATATATTGTGTAGTAAACACTGCACTTTTTTGTTGTAGCTCCTCTAGACGTGTTACTGTTTCAAAAAATATATGGAAACACAGTTCTCCAAATAGAGTCAGCAGTTTCGATGAGGAAGTAGATGGTTACAAAAGGCCACACATTAAATAACTCCTCAAACGGCCCTTTGTCACCAACACCAACACCGATATATTAAATATATGGGGTTGTCACACTTTTATGTTCAAAATGACACTAAAACAGTTCAAAACCATCTTTTTGCAATTTTCTTTAACAAAATAAACACTTTAAAGCGATAGTTCACCCAAAAAAAATTATTCTGTCATCATTTACTCACCCTCAACATGTATGAGTTTCTGGTGAGCACAAAATAAGAAAATCATGTAGAATGTTGGTAACCAAACATCTGACGGCGCCCATTGACTTATATGGACTATATATATATTATATATATATATATATATACTGTATATGGAAGTCAATGGCTACAATCAACTGTTTGCTTATAAAAGTTCTTCAAATCATCTTCTTCTGTTCCATGGAAGAAAGAAACTCATACAGGTTTGAAACAACATGAGGGTGAGTAAATGATGGCAAATTTTCATTTTTGGGTGAACTGTCCCCACCACAGACATAGAATGGCACATGTAGGCCCAAAATTCAGTGAGTTTTCAATGGTTTGTTTGTGTAGTATTATATCTGAATCCCCTGAATCCTAAATATGGTAACATTTTGGAGCACAGATGAAAAGCTATTCATATAAAGTGAAATCAAATTCAATAAACTGCAATAGAAAGAAATGCAATGAGGAAGCAAGTCTCAAAAGCAACAACAAAAAAAGGAAGTAGAGAGAACCAAACAGTTTCCATGGGGTTACTATGGCAGCAAACCTAAAGTCAGACAATCAAAACTGCTGTTTTGTTCATTTCCTTCTACTTTTAGTCTCGGGACTGATGTGAAATTCATAATTTCTGAACTGATATAAGCAATGACATATCTTAAACTCTTGGACTATAAATGGGTAAGCCATTGTTCAAAACAAAACCCATGATTTAATTTGTTTCTGGTAAGTTAGCCGTCCACCCCTGTCAATGTTTAACAGACCAGAGTGGTTTATAAAGTACTTTAGCCTTTCACCTGTTTACAAACCAGTTTTAAGACACACCACAATGCACACTGTTAGTGACAGCCTGGATGTGTAATGTTTAACCTGCTTGTTGCAATACGTTTATGTTCACTAAGTAATTAATAGAAATTTCAAAGAAAACGGAGCACAGACTTCTGTTAATGTTCCATCGGTTAGATTTTATAAGCTTGCTTTATCAAATTACCTTGAAAATGGCCTGATTCAAGCAATCGAGAATGATAGTGGCCTTAAATTAGTTTTACAGTCCAGCTTCAATACAAATAAAGCTCAACTAACAACACTGATGACAGAATGCTGATTACCACAAAGACATTTCAACTCGTCTATCATTTTCTTAAAATGGTGGAGGCAAAAAGTTACAGAGGTACTTACAATGGAAATAAATGGGCTAATTTTCCAGAAGTAAAGCTTACATGAAGCACATTAAAATCTGTTAAAACTTGCCTTAAAGAGTTTTACCTTTTTAGCATTTTTAGCATAATGTTGATTACCACAAAGAAATTTCAACTTGTCCACCCTAGTAAAAAAGTAATGCATTTATTTCATACTAAATACAGTTCAAAACTATCAACACATTTACTGGCATATCATTCAAAACTTAATTTAGAGTAGGCTTACTACATATGCTCATTTCTTAATATTAAGGCTAAAATGTGTTTTAATGTCACTTGATGAGCATTGCATGATCTTTGAACAGCATCGGTCTTTAAATGCAAGATATTTCAAGTGTACCTGAAGTATGCTTGCAATAGTTCCACTTAAGCACAATCAAATATAATTCAGGATATCTTTAGTTGGATTTCAGCACTATACTTCTGCACAATTAAAGTCCATTAAGTACACAATTAGTTGTTCCAATTTAGCAGTATATCAGTTTAGTATACTGAAATTAAAATTGCAAGATATTTTTATTATGTACGTAAATGTATTTGTAGTATACTTAGCATGAAATAAATGTATTCCAATGTATTTCCTTTTCACTAGGGCATAACTTTCTTTAGAAAAAATGGCAGAAGGTTACAGAGGCACTTGGCACGATGGAAGTAAAAGGGCCATTTTGTCAGATGTGAAACTTATATAAAGCACTTTAAAAGTTAAAACTTGCCTTAAAGAAATGAACTGATCTGCATTCAATACAAATAAAGCTCAATCAACAGAATGTATAACAATGTTAATTACCACCAAAAAAAAAAAATTCGTAAAAAGTCGCCAAAACTTAAGATAACAGCGAGGCATTAACAATGGCAGAAAATGGGGTCAATTTTTAGGAGTATAAAGCTTAGAATTTAAAAAAAGCCCTTAAAAATATGTTAAAACGTGTGTATATTTTGAGCTGTTTGTTTTGGGGTTTACAGTGTTGGCGTTGTCATAGCAAAGTTGTATTGGGTATAATTTTACACAGAAATGATTAGTAAGTTATTTTTCCCCATTAAAATCACTTTAGCGCTCATATTGTTTGCAAGTTGTGGCTATACTGTTGAAACGATGAATATTTGAAAATTTGCTGATTCACTTCCATTGCAACCCAGACGTTTGCTAAAGAAAATGAGGGACAAGTGAAGCACTTTTTTCTTCTTCTGGTAATCAAGCCTCAAGTGTTATCTAATGAACTTGTATTGAACCCGGAATTGTTCTATAAGGGATCAAATTGTTGGCAATATTCAGTGTGCAGGAAGTCCTAAGAGGGTTTCACATTATCCACGTGATTTCAGGGTTTCAAGGTGTGCTGTAAAGTCTCTTGGTGGGGCAAGGTTAAGATCGTGGAAATTGCATTTCTGCTTCAAGTAGCATAAAGGGAATTGCACAACTCCTGCTCAGTGCAGACGTGCACAGCGTCATGGAAACGCATCTGGCTTTTATTCTGCCCGTGCAAGTTGCTGTCTAAGCCTGTCAAGGATTTGCCTGCCAAGAACAATACGGGGTCGGATCCCAAGCAAGGAGGGTGGAAGGAACACATGTGGCCGAAAATATGAGAGCCGAGCGAGAGATTGCTTAAATCACAGACGCTTGCTGCCAAATGTCTTGCATCTGTGGTAAAGTATTCTCGCTGCTGACTGGAAGGAGGGTTTTTCCATTTCCAATGTTACAATCCTATGAAAACTTCCTGTAAAACACGCCTATTTTAGAAAATACAAATTAAGCAGTTGAGTTGTATTGAGTGGGATTTTATATGGCATTTGGAGAGTCCCGTTTGTGTTGTGCTGTGCTAATGCATAAACTCACACATCCAGTTGTTATAATGATATACAATGGTATCTGTAAGGCTTTACATAACCATACCACACCCTGCCATGGCCAGAGGGTAAAAGTAAAAGTTAGAATTAAGAGGGGGATTTTTCCCTCAACTCTCCCTTCAGTATTTGTGCTTTTGCGTCACAAGCAGGAAGGACCTCTCCTCCCTGAGGCTGCTGGGACGAGCGCTGCTGGCGTAAGGAATGTACCAAAGAGAGAGCATGTCTATAAAAGGAAGGCACTTCCACCACTGGCTGTTGACGTCAGTCGGCAACTATTTCCCTCTTTTCCTTCACTCTGCTTTTGGGCTAAAAAGGAACATCTTTAATCCTGCTTCCTGTTCCCTTTTATTTTTTATTTTATTTGTATTTATTTATTTATTATTATTATCATTATTATTATTATTTTGCAACAATATATTTCGACATCAGAAACTATTTATAAATTAATAATGTTCAGTTTATCTTCAGTGGCCTTAAAAAAGTACTTGGTCATGTAACCCTGAATAGACACAACCGGGAAAAAAATTAAATCAATTATTATTATTATTATTATTATTATTATTATTATTATTATTATTATTGTTGTTGTTGGTATTAGCTTATTTTTAATATAATTTGTGTATATTATTATCTATAAACACCTTAATATACCAAAATAATAAGTAAAAATGTAATCTCTTTATAAAACAACTACCTAACTATATGTGTAATAACGCAAATAATGCAAATAATAATAATAATAGTAGTAACAACAATAAAAGTTGCTGTTGTTCCTGTTGTTCCTGTTGTTGTTGTTAATATTTACAACAACAATATACATAAACAACAGCAATAAAAATTAAATATTATTAGTATGAGGAGCAACAACAATAATTGTTATTTATTTTTATTATTTTCTATGCATAATACACTTTAGTATGATATATATATATATATATATATATATATATACAACATGTCAAGCTACATCTGTGTCTTGTTTTATAACACATAGATGTAACATACAGTATAGCCTAACATAATTATCACAGTTATCCTAAATTCTGCCAAAACTACCAAATTGATGTTGTTTCCTTTAATTAAAACTGTGGTAATTTTCTATTAACTACTAATGTTATTTGACATATATTTGCATGATGTGTAAAATATAATGTAATTCGGGGGGGAAATAATACAAAATTTACATTGAAACATTACCCATGCACATTTTTAAAGCAAGGTGTTTTACAAAATGTTTAAGTTTTCAATTAGAAAACATCATAACTGTTCAAAAAGACCACTTTCTGTTTATCAAACGTAATATGTTTAACTTTATCTGTGGTTACTCTGCTCAGACACATCTATCTTGAGAGGAAATGACTTCATGCACTAAAATAATCATTCGACTAGCTGGTTATCAGCGATTGGTTTTGTTGTCTAATGCAATGCAATTAAACTGGCTCTTAAATTTCAAAATAATGTGTACAAGAATCTTATGTTTTTCCAGATAATAAAGTTAACCGATCTGTACATCTAGTGCAACAAATTGACACCACAATCTGGTGAAACACTGCTTGTGATATGAGTAGACCAAATCAAATACAGTACAAAAACATTTGTAGCAAAGAAAAGTTTATGAAAGTGCAAAAGATAGTCAGAAGACAGTAAAGCATTATCTTCTTTGCATGAGTTCTCCAGACAGAGCTCTGTGTTTGACACATTGTAGACGTGTACGTCATGTTCTTTGTGTTAACGGACAAAGCAACAGCGTAGGACTAAATATAAAAAAACACATATTGTTCTCTGTCTCTCAAATGTGCAGAAGTTCTGCTGCTTCCTGTTTCAGGTTCCCTTGTGAAACATAACGCAATAGTTTTACATTTGTTGATTGCAGAACTGTTTTATTCCCATATGTGACCCTGCAAAGCCAGTATTACATCGCTGGGGTATTTGTTTATAGCAATAGCCCAAAATACATTGTATGGGTCAAATTATCGATTTTTCTTTTATGCCAAAAATCATTAGGATATTAAGTAAAGATCATGTTCCGTGAAAATATTTTGTACATTTCTTACCGTAAATATATAAAAAGTACATTTTTGATTAGTAATATGTATTTATAAGAACTTAATTTTGACAATTTTAAAGGCGATTTTTGCAATATTTAGATTTTTGTTGCACCCTCTGATTCCAGATATTCAAATCGTTATATCTCGGCCAAATATTGTCCGATCCTAACGAACCATAGGTCAATGGAAAGCTTATTTATTAAGTATAAATCTCAATTTCTAAAAATTGATACTTAAGACTGGTCCAGGGTCACATATTAGGTTTGAATCAGTGTGCGGGAAATCAATATAAACACAAACTATGAATGATTGAACAACAATGTATTGGCACTAAATTATGTCATGTCTCAAACATGCTCAGGGAGTGTTTATAAATTACTGGCTACAAAACATGACTATATATCTCAGTAATGATTAATTAGTGATGAATCTACTGATAATTAGCTTAATTACTAGAAAATTATCAAGAAGTTCATGACTGCAGTATGCTTTACAATACTCATTTATGATTTTTCTGGCATATGATTTATGAGTCAATTAGTTGATGTAGTCATGCCATTTAATTATTCTCTTTAAACCAGAATATACATATGCATATGTCCCCATTCACTGAATTGGCTCTATCATTCTCTCTCCTCTCCACCTGTAGCTGGTGTGTGGTAAGCGCACTGGCGCTGTTGTACTGTGGCTGCCGTCATATCATCCAGGTGGATGCTGGTGGTTGAGGAAAGACCCCCCCCCCCCATATGATTGTAAAGCGCTTCAGGTGTACAGCAATGCACAATAAAGCACTACATAAATGCCTCATTATATATATATATATAGTATCTCACAGAAGTGAGTACACCCCTCACATTTTTGTAAATATTTAATTATATTTTTTCATGTGAAAACACTGAAGAAATGACACTTTGCTACAATGTAAAGTAGTGAGTGTACAGCTTGTATAACAGTGTAAATTTGCTGTCCCCTCAAAATAACTCAACACACAGCCATTAATGTCTTTTAACCACTGGCCACAAAAGTGAGTACACCCCTACGTGAAAATGTCCAATTTGGGCCCAAAGTGTCAATATTTTTTGTGGCCAACATTATTTTCCAGCACTGCCTTAACCCTCTTGGGCATGGAGTTCACCAGAGCTTCACTGGTTGCCACTGGAGTCCTCTTTCACTCTTCCATGACGACATCACAGAGATCACGGAGGCCATCAGTGGTTCAATCTCGTCAGCGTAGCGCCATTTTGGATATAACCCATCGAACGCAAGCAGCTTACGCAACTTCTGTATCCGCCTCAACGCAAGGATGCGTATTCTACGTGTATTTACGCTTTGATTTGAATGAAAATAGCGCATTCTTGCATTGAGGCAGATGCAGAAGAGTATACGCTGCTTGCGTTCGATGGGTTATATCCTAAATGGCGCTACGCTGACGAGATTGAACCACTGATGGCAGATGGACTTCCCTGGCGATGCTTTTCATACTTTTCTGAACCTCGACAGTGTTATTTACTTGGCAGTCAATGGGACAGTCACTGTCCAACAATACTTTTATCTTAAATATCTTAAATTGTGTTCCGAAGACGAACAAAGCTTTTATGGATTTGGAACAACATGCGGGTAAGTGAATAATGACACAATTAACATTTTGGGGTGGAGTATTCCTTTAACTAAAAATCTGATGGATGGATGGATGGATGGATGGATGGATGGATGGATGGATGGATGGATGGATGGATGGATGGATGGATGGATGGATGGATGGATGGATGGATGGATGGATGGATGATAGATAGATAGATAGATAGATAGATAGATAGATAGATAGATAGATAGATAGATAGATAGATAGATAGATAGATAGATAGATAGATAGATAGATAGATAGGGATGGATGGAGAGAGAGAGAGAGAGAGAGAGAGAGAGAGAGAGATGAGAGAGAGAGAGAGAGAGAGAGAGAGAGAGAGAGAGAGATAGATAGATAGATAGATAGATAGATAGATAGATAGATAGATAGATAGATAGATAGATAGATAGATAGATAGATAGATAGATAGATAGATAGATAGATAGATAGATAGATAGATAGATAGATAGATAGATAGATAAACACAATAACATTTGTAAAATAAAAACAATAAAAAAGATCCTATTCAACATTTAAAAAAACTTGATACTAAATAACACCTGTCTGTGTGTGTGCATGCGTGCGTGCGTGCGTGTGCGTGCGTGTGTGTGTGTGTGTGTGCATGTTTATGTGGTTTATGAGGACACAAATTTATATAATGACATGGGTATGACATAGGTATTACAAGGAGAAGGTGATTTATGAGGACATTTTCAGTGTCCCCATAATTCAGAAGGCTTATAAATCATACAGAATGATTTTTTTTGAGAAAGTAAAAATGCAGAAAGTTTCCTGTAAGGGTAGGTTTAGGTGTAGGGTTGGTGTAGGGTGATGGAAAATACGGTTTGTACAGTATAAAAACCATTACGCCAATGGAGAGTCCCCGTAAACCATAAAAACAACGTGTGTGTGTGTGTGTGTGTGTGTGTGTGTGTGTGTGTGTGTGTGTGTGTGTGTGTGTGTGTGTGTGTGTGTGTGTGTGTGTGTGTGTGTGTGTGTGTGTGTGTGTGTGTGTGTGTGTGTGTGTGTGTGTGTAGGTTGTGTTGTGTGTGGTGTCCCCGTGTAAATGTGTGTTTGTGTGTGTGTGTGTTTGTGTGTGGGTGTGTTTGTGTGTGGTATGTGTGTGTGTGTGTGTGTGTGTGTGTGTGTGTGTGTGTGTGTGTGTGTGTGTGTGTGTGTGTGTGTGTGTGTGTGTGTGTGTGTGTGTGTGTGTGTGTGTGTGTGTGTGTGTATTTTTAACCAATATATTGTTTTTAACCAACATATTACCAAACTCTATTTAACTGAAACTCAGACAGCAGAAACTCAGACAGCAGACATGTGCTCCATGCTGATTGTTTTGCTGGGGCATGATTTTTTTCACGGCATGTGAAATAGCCTTTCAGCATGAGACATGAAACCAGCCTCAGCATATGGCCAGATGGTCAGACTTCAAACAAGTCATTACAATCTTGTTTATGTTGAGTCTAAAATAAGTTCCCTCTGGGGTATTCTGAAATACTGCACATGACATTGCAAATGTATGGAGGTGAACAATTCCTCTTTATGGCCACTGAGGCTGGCTATTTGAACAGGTGTGTGATTTTTGAGAGGGAAGTATGAATGCGAGAGGAGTTTGAAAGGGCCACTCTCTGCAGACTCTTTTTGCAGGCAAGGCCAAATTCCTTCACTCTGCTCTGAAAATGATCCGCCGTGGAAATTACCTGCCATCAAATGATAGAAAAGGAATGATGAGTTTAAGTGGTATATTCAGGGGAACAGAATGTTTCAATGGGGAAATTTGCTGCTTTTAAGTTTTTCTCAGCCCTCTTCCAGGAAAAAAGGCATTGATGTGTTTCTCTAGATCTACACTGCAAACTAAGCATAATGTGTCTCCATTATTTCAGTATTTTCAGAGGCATGTTTAAACTAGTGCAAATTATTCACCAGCTGCTCTGTCAATAGCAATATTAACCACCCAGCAACATGTAAGGGAGACCGAGGCAAGTTGTCACACTTATTACTTCTGAATATTTATCAGGAAATGGTTATTTTTTTAGTTAATTTGTATTTAGGCACATATGTAAAATAAAGACACAAACTGGAGTTCATTTAACACAGACTTAATGTTTGTGGGATTGGTTGTCACTGTGGAATCTGCCATTAAACATGCTGGAAGGTTTTTTTTGCTTTTTTATTTTTTTTATTTACTGTACTAAAGCATAAAAAATGCCATAATATGTTTAGCAGATATTTAGAAAAAATGCTCACATAACTTGTTTCTTTGATTAACAACGCTACTGCCAGTTGTTCAGTACTTCAAAATGTGTGTTCCGTGTCAAAATGTCTATTTTTGTTTTGGTCTGTGTGATTCCACCCACCGCCAGTTTACTCAATAGTATTTTGACACCCCGTGTTGCCAGTTGTTGAAAAACACAATGTATTGCAGCCATGGAAGCCAGCAAACAAACTGGGTCAGAGATAGCAGAAGTTGAAAAACTTACAACTTTTCAAGTGCCAACACAGGTGTCAGCAAATCAGATCGCCTTGTGCAAATACCCTAGTTCAGACACTATTCATGTTCGTGCAACACCAGAAAAGTAATGTGTTTGGCTGTTGTCACTATGAAGTCGCATCAGCACCAAGCTTTAGACACGCCATCCATCAAGTGTCGATGCTGGCACCCCATGTGAATGTACCGTTATAGTGTAACATTCGTTGAATTCCATTGTCAGTTGTGCTTGTTTCCGTTTGCCCCTTTTTTCAATCTGGCAACCCGCGTGAGCGTTGAATCTGAGGAATATTTTGCATCCAGACAGCAGTACCAATTTCAAGCGCTAGATGTTAGATACTAGATAAACGCTACTACAACTTCAAATAGAGTATTGTCAGCTTTTCAGCAAAATTTGAGCAGTAAACTAATTTATTTTTGTAACATTTTTGGAAACGCATCAGAAATCTATTGTAGTTTACACTAAAGGGAAAAAAATCTGATATGTAAAATAATAATAATTTTGGTTGTTAATGTGTTTATTGCGTTGCTATGCAGTTGCAAATGGTTATGGATGGTTTTAGTGCCTACCCTGCTGATTTTGTTTTTTAAATACCAACAAAAAAAAACCAATAGAAACCATCACAGAAGTTCTAATGGTTTCCACAACAAATACCATAGTAAACATTGCAAACCATCAACTTTGAACCATAAAAGCATTAATAAATGTTTTTTTCTGTAGTGTGTTTTTGGGACATAGGGGCCTATTCAATTAGGATTTAATCATTTTAACAAGCCACCAATAGAATGTGACCAATTAAACCCACAGGGACCATTACATTTTCCATTAAAACCAATATAATTCCCATCATAACCAGTGAAACCACTACAAATATTGTCTTTGTGTCTATTGTTTTGTTTGTTTGTTTTTTCAGCAGGGTTTTTATATGGTAGCTGAAGTGCTAAACCCCTAAACTTGAGTATAGGAAATAGAAATAATGATGACTTCCTTGGAATACACCTTTAAAATAATAATAATAAAAGGGAAAATGGAAAGGCGAGGGCAAAAGGGGGCTTTTTGAAGAACTGACTCTAAATTAAGAACATGTTATGCGGAATAACAAAGTCAGTCCACTGGAAACATAGCTAGGGGTAAAAGGCCATTTCTCAAACCCTTCTAAAACATTCATCCAGTCAAGTCTTCACCGCTGTTGAAACAAAAGCACTTCTGATTCAAACCACCTGACATGCTTCCATTATGTGCTCAGCGGTGGAGCGAATGTAACCACTTCTGTAACAGCTGCACCACTGCTTACTTTTTCAACCTAGAAGTGCAAAACATATTCCATTCTAGCTGTTACTACAGTATAAGAGAGGAAACGTCTGAGGAAACAAACTTTAGGAAACTTTCAGCCATGTTTTGTCGTAGTGAGTCTACTGACCGTCCGCCACTCGCACACACAGGAAGTTTGCCTATCGAGGGGGGTTTACACAGAACGATCTTGAGATAATACATATCTAGAGAATTTCGAATCCTTTGCTGAATCAGCAAAGGATATTGGCAAACTCATATCGTCAAAACCAGCCTAGACAAGACTAGCATTATCTGTCAAATTAGGCTACACCTTCAGACCCAAACGTTCTCATGAGAAAAGAGTCATAGTAAGATTAGCTCTGTGGTATCCATGCCCTGAATTAGTATCCAGGAGTGCTTTCCCTCGCCGCAGTGTGTTTTGGGTTGATGTCAGTATTTACGTGTTCATTCACATCAGGTGTGAAGTCACACTGCGCTTTCTTTACGCTGTTTCCCTGGCTTTATTTACGCAGACAGCCCCCTAGTCAAAACAAAGCGTCCATTGCTAGGCAGCATGCTAGCGCTTGCAACACTCGCTTGCACAATTTCTCAGAAGAGCCTGGTCAATTCTTTCAGGGTTTGTTTTTTGACCTCAGCAAAACTCTCTATGATTGAGGAAGGCTTGCGCAAATCTATATTTTCTCTCGTTGTTAATATGTTCATTTCACGGTAATAAAGAAAAGGCTGAGTAAGCAGATATATAGAAATGTGCATTTTATTGTAATTCATTTGTTTACATGATATAATACTAAAGCTAAATGTACTAATATAAAAAGAATATACATAGATACAAACATGCATGTAGTTGTTTGACTGTTATTGTCACGTGCAACATCTGATTCAATAAAATAGATTGTTTTATAGAATATATAAATGAACTAATTAATTGTAGTAATGTAATATTTATTGGAAATTTATATATAAAATATATTGGGAATATTCAAGTGAGGCACATAACTTTATCTGGTCTGGCTATACTATTTGATGCCATTTTATTCATTTTATTTTGATAAGATGGCATAAATTTAATTAAAAACTAATATGAAATATATTCATATTACTTATAATAGCAATTAATTATAATAACATATTTATATATATATATATATATATATATATTTACAAAGTATTTTTTATGTGAATAAATAAATAGAATTTATGCACTATGTATTGGGAAGAATTATTACATATTACTTAGATTACATATTTCCTATTTGACTGCATTTGTCATGTGAAACATTAAAGTAAAACATTATTAATAAAAAATACTATTATACTAATGTTGCATCCATAAATTAAAATAATAAATGTATTGTATTGTAGTAATGTATTATAAATAATTAAGTTAAATTAAATTAATGTAATATCTATTGGGAATTTATGTTTATAAATGTATAAATACATAATTAAATATCATAAAATAGTATAGCCAGGTCAGATAAAGCTATGTGCCTCACTTAAATATCCCCAATATATTATATACATAAATTCCCAATAAATATTATATTAGTACAATTAATTAGTTCATTGATTTAAAAAATACTTATTTATTTTAGAAAAAAATATTTTTTATTTAATCAGATGTTGCACGTGACAATAAAAGTCCGAACACCACACACACACACACACACACACACACACACACACACACACACACACACACACACACACACACGTGCATGTTTGTATTAATGTATATATTATGTTAGTATTTAGCTTTAGTATGTTAATTATGTTAACAAATGAAGTAAAATAAAATGCTAATTTCCTTATCGATTTGAAATGAACATAGTAACAATGAGAGAAAAATATAGATTTTGAAAGAGCACCATTCGTTTTCTGTTCAATGGTTTGACATGCAAACAACAAGCACACATTCAGGAAAACTTGTTTCCACAGAGTGTATCGGGAACAAAATTTTGCAATTTACGAGTCTGTTTTCGAAGCCTTGGGCACCGGGACAAATCCACACATGCAGTGAAATGTGATTGCAAGCCTGTGTTGCTTTAAAAACACGTAGGGGTTTGGAGACCTGTCCTCTGACGGCCACTCTGTCGCTCTCTCGCTCTCCTAAAATGCGTTCGTCAGCAGGGGGAGAGGACTGTTGCTTCTGAAACACATGTGGGATGTGGAGCTGTGACAGGATCACAAAGAGTGCCATTCAGCCCAGAGAGGCTCTGAAAACAGCAGCAGTCTCCCTTTGTCTCCATCTGTGGCCTTATTTCCTCTAACTCCAGCGCCTCTCCCTTCCCTGCACCTCACACAAAACACAGACAACCTCAAAGATTACAGATCCAGACTTTGTTTCCCGAGAGGGAGAAGCATCAAGATCAAAACACTTTGTTGAGTTGTTTTGATCCAAAGCACTTTTCACGAATGAGCAACTTGCTGGTGTCTTATGACTTTAAACCGTTAGAGGAGACAATCCTGTGTTTTTATAGTGAGAAATGTTTAAGTTGACTTGATTATACTATTATATAATACAAAATTAACTTGCTGTGAAAAGTAAGTAGTTTGGTGAGTGTGGTTGGCTCCTACGTCAGAAGTCTTGATTTCTCAACGCCATCCAGCAATTAAAATCATACAACAATGTCAACAATTAATTGTAGTAATTATAACTTAACCTAATTAAGTACAGCTGGTTTTTTTTTATTTTATTTTTTATTGTTGCAGTCATTTTGTGTTTGTTCTTTTTTATTTTAATTAATTGCAATTATGATATTTAGTTTTTCAACAATTAATTGTAGTAATTTTAGCAGTTTATTTATTGTTATAACAGGAAATGTATTCATCTTCATTTCTTAGTTTATTTATATATTTATTTATTATTTAATTATTAGTTTATTTATTTTGAATTAGTGGATTTACTTGCTATCTATCTATCTATCTATCTATCTATCTATCTATCTATCTATCTATCTATCTATCTATCTATCTATCTATCTATCTATCTATCTATCTATCTATCTATCTATCTATCTATCTATCTATCTATCTATCTATCTATCTATCTATCTATCTATCTATCTATCTATCTATCTATCTATCTATCTCTATCTATCTCTATCTATCTATCTATCTATCTATCTATCTATCTATCTATCTCTCTCTCTCTCTCTCTCTCTCTCTCTCTCTCTCTCTCTCTCTCTCTCTCTATCTATCTGATGATATATATTTATTGTTTTAAATTAAATGTTGATGTTAAATGTTCTGAAAGTCTGAATGTTTGCTAGCAGGGTTAAAACAGAAAACAAAACAGTGCATACAATATTTAGTTTGTCAACATTTTAGTTTGTCAACAATGTCAACAATTATTTTTTGTAATATTAAATGTTTGTTTGTTTGTTTGTTTGTTTATTGTTTGTTTGTTTTAATTACATGTTTGTATGTAACTTAAATATCTTGATTATAAAATCACTAATCAGTCAGAAATGTTGCTAACATAATTAAAAAGAAAATGTAAGAATTTATTTTGGCCCTTCTGAGATTGCAGGACAGCATTTTCTAAATGCTGTTTGGGGGGGTTTTCTTGTTTTTTTTTTTGTTTAATGCTCTTTATTGCACCATTTTCATATTGTTCTTTGTTTTTTATTGTTGTTGTTTTTTTGGTCATGTGATTAATCTGTGGATTAAAAGGATCTTTGTGCTTTCTGTTCATTCTCAGTAGGGTACTGACCTCCAAACAACCTTGGAATAACCATTAGGAAACATCTAGTCCATTCAGAGTTACTCAATCGGCCTTCCCCTGAGAGGGAGCAGTTTTTTGTTTTGTAAGTCCTTGAACATGTTCATAAATCTGTCTTTTAAAGTAGCAAAAAAAAAAATTTTTTTAAACAAGTCTTTCCCCTGGCTCTCAAACGTCGACAGCTGAAATAATTGGTGAGCTCCCAAAAGCATCAGAACGTGAAAAATGCATGTCCACCCTTGTTAGTTAAAACAACACCCTAATACATAAATAAAAAAGACTGGATATCCAAACTTTTCTGGGAAAGAATAGTTTAGTTACATGAATGATGTGATTTCCACATTCCCTTTTTTTTGTCCTTTAATACAGTTATTCTTCTGATTTTCTACAAGAACACATAATCTTCTAACCTTTCAAACAAAGACCTGGCAACTTGATTACAAAAGCCTTGTGAGTTCTGAAATGATAGTTTGTGTGTCTCAGGCCACGAGCACTTCCTCTTTTATGAGGCACTGCTACTGCATTAGGAGGAAATGAATCAAGCACGAAAGGGAAGTGAAACTGACCAATTGTGACATTAATGAAAACATGTGCTGTTTTTTCTTTTGCTGTCGGAAGGTCCCGCACTCTGTCTAAATTTGTATACTGTTGCAGTTCAGACCTTCCTGGGGGAAATTATAAACATTATAAAACATAGAAAATGTATTACATCTCAAGACATCTCGCCACCCATCTAAAAGGCCTCATGGAACATCTGATGACAGGGATGACCAATAAATAATATTCCAACAATGCAACACCAACTGTGGTACAAATTAAACATGAATGATTATAGTGCAACTAGCATTTAAATCTATAGTATCAATTAGGCCTACTTATATTTTAATATAAATAAACACCTGAAACACACTGTTTGCAATTTCAGCTTCCTGCTTGCTGTTTTAGCTATAGAAGATGAAATATAATAGACTTCAGTAGATGACAGGACAGTCATGTTACAAGCCATTTGTGACAACTATAAGCATTTTAATCATGGAGAATTAGCAAAGTTTGTTTGTCACAAGTATTTGTAAGACTCTTCTGACCTCTGGTGGTTTTTTGGTTGTATATGCCTGCAAAGTGGACTTATTTAAAGCATTGCTCAAAGTTTTCAAAGGTAAATGTATGTATTATTTATTTCTTTAGTGGAGCAGAAAAGATGATGCATATAATAATAACAGTCTCAGTCAACTTTCAATGGGAAAAATATGCATGCTGACTTAAGGTTTTTAAAGTCTAATCTTAATATATATACAAACTTTTTTTAAAGAAATTATTAGTTTTATTCAGCAAGGACACATAAAATTGATCAAAAGTAACACCAAAGACATGTATAATGTTACAAAAGCTTTATATTTCAAATAAATACTGTTCATTAGACTTTCTATTCATCAAAGAATCCGTAAGAAGAAGAAATATATCATGATTTACACAAAATATTAAGCAGCAACTGTTTTCAGCATTGTAATAATAAGAAATGTTCCTTGAACTGAGTAACGATGCTGAAAATTCAGATTTGCATCACAGGGATAAATGAAATATATTAAAGAGAACACAGACATTTTAAATTGAAATAAATAAATACAAAATTTGAATGTGTTTATATATACATTGTGTCTGTGTGTGTGTGTGTGTGGCGTGCGTGCTTGCGTGTACACATTACAAATTATATATAGATAAGATTTTTAATTATTCTATTAATCTATTAATTATTGTCTGTCTATATATATATATATATATATATATATATAGGAAGTTGACATATCGATGTGTCCTATGGTGTGATGAAAAAATTACAAATAAAAATACCTCTTACATTGAAGATAAACTTATCTCATGATATTTGTAACTCTAAGAATGAAGATACATTTTTTTTTTTTTTCATATATATATATATATATATATATATATACAATTATGAAGACTATCAAAATAAAAAAAATTAACATGTATAGTGTGATAACGTGCCCCATACTTTGTCCTAAGTACATACATAACTTGTTTGGTTCCATTGTTTTGTAGTATAGCTGATAATATTTAATATAGCTTGCATTAATATGTGTGGGTTTAATGCTTTTTAGAGTTTTGTGTCCTCGTATTTAACTTCTATTAAAAAAAATATTATAATCCAAATTAAAAAATAAAAAAGTTTTGAAGTACCTGTTTGAGTCTAAACACTACTACTAGATAATTTATGCAAAAGGCCCTTATAATCACAATTATACAGCATTGCAAACATGAAACTATCAGTCAATTAGTTATTTTGCATGAGAATGCTTGATCCTAACAAGTTGCAAATGTTTCATTCTCTGTCCCATTGTCTTACAGTAGCCAGGTTGAGCTCCCCACCCCCAGCTCTTTCCGCTCACAGGTTCCATTCTACACAAGAGCCTGGAGAGCATATGTTTGACCCACAGGCCCAGTGAATGTGGCCATCTGCTCGGGATTCCATATGATCCGGGCCCTGTGTGAGAATGTGCCCGGCTTTGTAAAAACTCACTAGGCGATGTGGGAGAATCTTCCCCGCACACAATAGAGAACAGTAAGAAAGTTTTAACCCTTTCCCTGGTTCGCCTCTCTCAAAGGACGCCTCCCCGAACCATTGTCCTCCCTGACAAGTGAATAGTGAACAGAATCAGTTTCTTGTTACTTAACTGTCAAAAGCTTTCGTGGATTCAGTTTCAACTCTACATAACATCAACAGGACCCTCATTTGCTTAAAAGGACAACATGGGATAAATTAAGAGAAAGTAAATATGTAAGTTGAGGGAAGAGGCACAGGTAATTATATATATATATATATATATCACATTAATACGGTTTTATAGCAAACTATATATTTGTCACCACCAACCTGTTAACACATTAAGGGATATGCAAATGGAGGGTTAACCAGATAAAACAAAAGGACTTCTCATTTCCAAACTAGATGTGATCTGCTCACACCTCCCCCAACCACAATAAATGAAGGACGAACAAACCCACAGTACTGATAAGATACAATAACGGAAGCACAACTTAGCAAATCAAGCCATGTATGACTATGGATGATAAGAAAATCATAACATTCTAAATGTTATTTAGCTTATTGTACAACTAAACTACTCCAATGTCAATGATTATTTTATTTTATTATTTTTTGGTTTAATAGAAACTTAGGAGGTTATTCTTTCAAAGTCATTCGTGTAGCCATTCAGTTTTGGAAAGAAGTTTCTTTGGAATATTGGAAGGAATGATTCAAGCAAAAAAAATAATAATTTCAAGCAAATCATTTCCTTGTAGTTTCAAACCTGTATGCCTTTCAGAGAGGAGACGTCTATACAATTCAGCATTAATTTGGCCCATGCTTGACTAGAGACAAAAACGTTGACATGCCTTTGTGTTTCACAAAATCATACAGATTTGGAATGATGCAAACATTTTAATCGTTTACCAACCCCTATTTTTTTTTTGGTTGAACTATCCATTGAAGAGAAACACCAAGAGCCAATGTCAACAACAGGTTTATTTTCAGTACAAAAAGAGACGGGCAGCAGGGAGAAGAAATCAATATATTAAACTTAATACAAACGTTATCAAAAAACACGTCTTCTATAAATACAATAAAATAAATAAAAAAGGAAATTAAGTTACTTGAAACTCTCCATCATGTAACAAAGCCAACAGGGGCATTTCAGACAATCAGATGCAAAAATGGACCCATCAGAACCAGCTATAAAAATAACTAAACCAAACACAACGCCACTAAAGGTTCATACAGTAATAAATTGATTTGCCTAAACGCACAACAATAACTACACAATCAAAAACTATGACACAGGCAACTCATTCCAAGTAAAGCTCCAACTGTGCACTTCCAGAGGCCTGCGTACGGATCCTCAGAAACTTAAGGCAAGTAGGTCTGGGAACGAACCAAACGCTGATCTAAAAAATAAAAATCTAAATAAAAAGGAGCTGGAAGAACGATGTTGCAGACTAACAACAAAATAAATTCAATTCTAACATCAGAAACAGTCAGTGTACAACGGCAGTATACAAGCTGAAAAAAAAAATGCAATTGGTCTCAAGTTAGAACGAGTACAACGAATCTCTCAAATATTGAAAAAGACCTTGTCATAACCTCTTTGGCTATTTCGGTACAATCATTTTGTAAATAGCTGATAGCTAAATGCATCTTA
The DNA here is from genome assembly GCA_027422405.1 of Ptychobarbus kaznakovi. Classification (NCBI taxonomy): domain Eukaryota; kingdom Metazoa; phylum Chordata; class Actinopteri; order Cypriniformes; family Cyprinidae; genus Ptychobarbus; species Ptychobarbus kaznakovi. The sequence goes on from CM049813.1 coordinate 8,216,479, forward strand.
AAAGTTATCAGCTTCATGTTACCAAACAACATCTCGATGCCAGAACTTTACAAGTTAATAATTTTCCCCAACTTGTCTTTTCATTCATCAAAAATAAAACGGAGAATAGCTCCACTTAAAAGCACATGAAACCCCATTTAAAGAATCATTTCAACATTCAGTACGTTTCACTCTGAGCTTAACTAAAATGTCAAGTATCGGCCATATAATACAGTAGGTATACAGGTCAATCCCCGTGAGGAGCGACGGTCTACAGGAAGAAGCTTGTGTCGGAGTTGCTGCCTTCGTTGTAGACGTTGTCATCGGGTACCGAAAGCTGGCTGAAGATGGGAAGCCTGCGCCCGTTGGCTTCGGGTCCAAAGGAAGATTCGGAGCCGCTCGTGCTGCTGGATGAACTGCAGCTGCCACCCTCTTGATCTGAGAGAGAGGTGTAGGATAGGCTTCGGAGGCCTAGGGAAGCCCCGCCGGTGGGACTCTGTCGCAAGCAGGCCTCAGGCTGGGAAGGGGCGGGCAGGGTGGGCGACAAAGTGGGCGTCAGTCCCGAGTGCGAGTAGCCCGAGTCAGGAGAGGGCAGAAATTGTGGCTGCAACTCTCGGGCCTGGTCCAGAAGGGTGTTGGGGTCTATATCAGGGAAGGCCAGGGAGAGAAGGTCGGACATGGCTGTAGATGTCGGAGTTGAAACGGAAGGCACGCGCAGGAACGCGGAAGACGCTAGGGGGGGTTCTAGAAGTTGGGGAGCTGTGGGAAACCCAGAGAAGCTGAAGCTCTGCTTGAGGAGGGGAGGCCGTTGGACAGCGGGGTTGTAGGTCTGGGGTCGGGATTGTGCGTGATCGTCTTCAGCATTGTGCACAAAATGGCAGCGGATGCCGTAGGGGCAGAAGCCAATGGAGTGGAATGTGCGGCAGGGCTCAGTCTTGTATTTCGGGTGACGGCTGAGGTCTCGCAGCTCTTCGAAGCCATGTGCGAACTGACACTTGCCACCGTATTTGCACACGCCTCTTTCGGCGAACGTACGGCACAGCTCGGTCTTGTAGCGTGACGAGGTCACAGAAATTGAAGACGTGGAGCCGGAGAGGGAAACGGCACCTGACGTGACTGAAGATTGATTTAAATGGCCAGGTTCAGCAGAAGACCAACCCAGGACTTCCAGTGTTGCCCTCCACCATGCTAACGGAGCGCTCGGACCAAAAGGACATCTTGGTCCACTTTGACGGAGACGATTCTTTCTGGGGGACCCAGTAGCTTGAGTTCATGGTCCCGCTCTCAATGCTGTCAATAGAAAGTCCTGAACTGGTGGAGGAAAGTGTGCAAGGACTATCGGGCTTCCTATATCCAACAGCAGCTGCGTGTGAGGGTTTCATTGGCTCTCGAAGATCAAGGTTTAAAAGGTGCTGTAAGGAAAAGAACAAAAGGGTTAGAAATCTTGTTAGTAGATGACAGGGTCTTGCAGTTTGATTTAAAAGCAGCAAGTATGCTTTTACTAAAATGTCTGTAAATGGAAGCAATGGAGCCTGACAAACTTTTGCAAATCTGCTCTTTCAAAAGAACCGACATTTTAGTTAAGGAAGTGTGCGTTTATATGCATGTATGTGTAACACCTTGTTAAAACAACGTTTTTATTGGAGTGATAGGAATAATTTTGTGAACATATAAACGCACACTTCCATGCTCACCAGTTCAGTATTTGCAACCATGATTCAGTTCTTTTCATCCGGTTCCAGTGAGCCGACTCATTAGAACGATTCGTATCGAGTTGAACACATAATTCGCAAAAAAATAATTGCACGCAGCAATAAAAAGATCGCGATTTCAAATACGTTTGCGTTCACTTAACATACACATCTAAGATTTAAAAAAATGCGAATCAAATGAGAAGAAAAAAACACTTTGCAGCGGCAAGTTTTTTTTCACAACTTCGGGCAAACTTGTTTACGTTTAAAAATCAAACAATGTTAAAATATTTGCGCTCTAAATCTCAACAATGCGACAAGCAATGGTGCTTTAATGCCGTTCTGTTCAAACGCCACACATGCTAAATTAGCACAACATAACGATAATGGCTGATTCCGATTAAAATGCGCTCGTGGCCCACGTTCCCTCCCTGACTGGGAAGTTTCTAGCAAGCTGCATTTCATTTAATTGATTCGATCAGTTATCGTCAACCATAGAAGAAAACTTTTGCATTAGGCATTGTACGTTTCCTGCTAAATGCATTCAAATGCATTGCAGAAGTCGTACTAAAAGCATGTCTCGTGCATATTTCGCTACGTGATCGGTCTCAAAACAATCACACCACCGTATTTAATTTATACAGATCTAAATATACCTTGCACAGAACATCATCCAGATCAATAAACTGATTGAGCCCGTAGGATGGCATAGTCCTGCGTGATGAAGACTTTATTAGGCGATTCCTCTGTGAGCCCACGCAACTCCCTCGTAGTTTTTCTGAACTCCACGCTTTTCTAACACGTGTTTTTAAGGCTGCTGCGAGGCGACCACACCTCCGCGTTCTCCTTGCTCCGCCCGCTCCACGCTGAACTGTACAAAGCGCGCAATCGAGTTGTTTGTTTTTGTTTATAAAGCTACCCTTTATACAGCATACAAATATTATAGGCCTATATACATATATCTTACATCAGAATTGTATTGGGGAGATATATTAGGCTAATCAATATAAAACGACTTAGTAGTCAAGATGGCCATATTACAGTAGGCCCTAAATACATGTGCTTCAAGTCAGAACTCCCCCCAAAAAATGTTTGTGTTCTGTAGTAGTGCTGTCAAATTTATTAGCTGATGGTAAACAAGTTAAGCTGCTTTTGGGACACGTTGTCACAAAACAATGTGCCTTGTGTAAAATCAGACTAAGACATATTTGCACTTTTATAAGTGAAGTAGGCTACATCAGAAACCATAATATTGTGAATATAATTACAATTAAAACATTTAATATTTTCTATTTTATTATATTTTAATATGCAATTTATTCACGTGATGCTAAAATGAGTTTTCAGTGTCATTATTTCAGTCCTCAGTGTCACGTGATCCTTCAGAAATAATTTAATATGCTGATTTGCTGCTCAGGAAACGTTTTTTCTATTATTATCAATGTTGAAAACAGTTTTAGAAAGAAAATATAAATTCATTATTTTAGTTTACAAGGAGCACATTGATCAAAAGTGACAGTAAAGACGCTTATAATGTCACAAAATATTTAAATTTCACATAAATGCTGTTATCTTGAACTTTCTATCCATCAAAGAATCCTGATACAAATATTTCACCAAAACAGCATAAACTGATCAACACTGATAATAATAAGAACCATTGCTGTCGTTATTATTGAGCATCAATATATTAGAGTAATGATGCTGAAAATGTAGCTTTGTTATCCCAAATAAACTACCTTTGAAAATATATTAAATAAAAAAAGTTGTAATAATATTTCCCAATATACAGTTTTACTGTATTTCAAATAAATGCAGACTTGGAGAGCAAAATAAATTATAATTATTCCAGACTTTTTACCAGTAGTCTATAAATACTATTCACTTTTCTTCACTATGCATTGAGTCTCACTCAGTGACTGTTTAGCTATACCCAGTTAGTTTAAGAAAACATTGTTTGAGGCTATTGTGAATGATGTGACTGTGTTAAAACATCTCAAGGTTCAATCACACCACCCTGTTAGACCTGGAGACGACAACCCTCTGAGTTGCTTTGATACAACCTCGCAAAGGTGTTGAAAGTGTCACCCGCTGGTGAAGAGGTTGACATTAAAGTATTTTATATCCCTTTTCCTAGTGACCACAGACATGCTGATCAGCTGATCCCACTGTGAGAGGAGACGGGTGTGAAGACCTGTCGGTGCAGACGGCAACTATGGTATATTCTTTGTAGTTTTTTTTGGTTAAGTAAACCTTGAATCAAAACAGCGACTTCATTGGACCTGCAATTTATTTTTGGACAATGCTTATGGGTCTGTATTCATCAATAGACGTTGAGTCAGGGTAGTGCCATATTTAATTTTTGAAAGGCATTGAAGTACAGTGTGTTTAATGGATTGTGCTGTTGTTTAACAACAATTGTTCCGCTGATGAAAGTCTTTCCAAAAAATGTCCAAAAAAGTTGTGATTTGGCAGAGATTACATGATCTAGGACCTTTATACAGTGCATGCCATTATAAAGACTGTAAGTCTATCCCTCATTGTTTTCATCCATATAAAATTCAATATGACGTCTATACTTACTGACATCTGGTTACCACAGATCATGATGATTATCAGTCCAACACCCTTAAAAATAAAAGTTCCTCAAAGAACCTTTCAGTAAATAGTTCTGCAAAGAGAAATATTTTTCCTACAGTGAAGAACATTAAAAAAATAACCTTTTTTTCATCAATGATGAAGAAACTTTAACATACATAAAATCTTTGCATTGGACAAAAGTGGTCTTTAGTGGAAATAGGTCCTTTGGATTAATAAAATGTTCTTCACACTTAGAAAATAGTGGTTATTTTAAGAACTGATCATTGAAAGGATCCTTGAGGAACCAAAAATTGGTTCTTCAGTGGCATCGCTGTGAAAACCCCAGTTTAGACCATTTATTTCCAAGAGTGCATGGATGTTAAAGGTTCTTCATGGAACCATCTAATGTCAATAAAGGTTCCAAAATACATTTTCTACAGCAATGCCAAAGAAAACAATTTTTTTGGGTTCCCCAAAGATCCTTTCAGTAAAAAGAACCGTGTTTTTCAGACTGTGAAGAACAAGAACCTTTGTCCACTATAAAGAAGGGAGCGATTCTGTGGATGTTAAAGGTTCTTCATGGAACCATCTATGTTCCTAAATAATCTTTATTTTTTAAGAGTGATAAAAAGGGCACAGAAAGCCATTAAACCATTTCACTTTAAAAAACGAACTTTAATTTAATAGTGTCCGCTCTCTCTCTATTTTAAGGTAGCTTGTTAGTGACTGTAACTTTACTCTCTCACCATGTTGAGCCGCTCTAATAAGATTTCCCCCTTTGTTAATGAAAAGCAGACCAAAATGCGAAGGGAGGAGGTTCCAACAAACCAATATGTCATCTTATGAAGGACTTGTTGAGACACAAGGGCTCTTGTGAACTAGCTGACTTAAGTCTAATTTCCATCCATGCGGTTGTAACTTTACCTCACCACCAAACAAAACGGCTACTCTTTCTAATACCTATTGTTAAAGTTCCTGCAAGACTAGCTTATAATTAGAAACGTGCTTAAAAGTAGGAGGTCAAGGAACCGGAGACCTCATTACCGTTCTAATAGGGAAAAGCAACAAGTGCTTTAGACAGCGAGTGATGTAATGGTTCAGTAGGAGTTATGGAGGAATAAATAGAGAATAGACTTGTAGAGAATGGGAAAAGTCAAACTTCAGAAGTCCTCGCTACTCATTAGAGGCCCAAATGATTGAAATCTAAATACCTGGCGGTCTAGAACACTAAACCTGTTGTCTTTGGGTCATTAGTGTGTGATAAACAGACATCTGGTCAGTTTATTTTGGGTACTTGGAAGAAGCATTAAGGGGCTTCAGTGTTTGCTGCGATGTTGTTGTGAGGCAGGGTGTGTGGTTAGGGAAGAGGGGCTTTTGGGTGGGTGGGGGGTGTTTTCCCATCCTGCTCCACTGATTGAGCAAAAGACTTTAGAGCATAATGAGTAAAAAGTTATTGGGCTAAAAAGCCTCCCCCAACCCCCAGGGGAACGGAGGAGTGGTAAAAGAAGGAGGTGGGGGCAGGGAGGGGTGATTGTTTAGGGAAAGGGGAGAAATGGCTCTCCGGTTTAATCCTTAATCACAACAGTGTCAGGGGGCGAAAAGGAACATCACCCAAAAAGACACCCCCAGCTTTTGCTGCGTCCATCATGACCAGAAAGGAAATTATTCAACAAACCACACAGCCATGTGCAGGAATGTGTACAAACTACTACATACACAACCGTTCAGTACAATTTTAATTTATTTTGAGATAAATTAATATTTTATTCAGCAAGGATGCATTAAACTGATCAGAAGAGACATTTTTAATGTTACACACGAAAGCTTTTCATCAAAGAATCCTGAAATAGAAAATGTATCATGGCTTCCACAAAAATGTTAAGCACCACAACTGTTTTCAACATTGATAATAATGTTTCTTGAGCAACAAATCAAAGATCGCGTGACACTGAAGACTGGAGTGATGATGCTGAAAATTCAGCTTTGCAATTACAAAGGTAAAGTACATTTTAAAATAGATTAAAACACAAAACCGTTGTTTGTAATAATATATCACAGTATTGATGTTTTTAATGTGTTTTTGAACTCAAACCTAAACTTTTGAATGGTAGTGTGGACCAATGTGGCACAATTGTTTTGTCCTATTAATGTTTTAAATTCCTGAATTAAATTTATTTCTGTTCATTAGGGCTGTAAAAAAATTGTGATGCTTTAATATCACACTTGGGGGGGGGGGTATTAAAAGAAAGAATTATTAAGCAGTTTGGCACTACTATAAAGTTTATTTATTAGTAATGAATATGTTGTATATTAATATGCATATATATATATATATATATATATATTATATATATATATATATATTAAATATTTAAAAAAACTTGTATCCAACAAAACCAGTCAAAAAACACCGTCCTGCAAACCCAAAAGACTGTAAAGTTCAGATTGTAAACTTTTTTTTTTTCCAGATTAATATTTATTTTCAAAAAATCACTCATAATATATGTGCAAAGTGTAATTAAAATATGTTATTTATTTTATTCTTTATGGTTATACATCACATTTTTGGAGTCATTCAATTGAAACTTTCTTTCAAAAAGTTTTTCAAATAACATATGAAACCAATGAATAAAATGTACGTTTCTTGAGGACTTGAAATATTTGTTTAAAAACAGATTTTTTTTTATTATCATGGAATCTCTTATTTTCATTGACTCCCTCGCATCTTTGTGAGCAAATAAACAGCAATTATTCAACATTTAATTTCATCTCCCAAACGAAGTCCAGAAACCAACAAGTGTGCTTTCATATGACCTTAATCCATTACCGTGCACCACATGCCATCGCAAATGACCTGTAAACGTCCCAAGAATGATGTCAATCAACTTGTAATGGGTTCTGCAGCTGCAGAGGCCCAACCTTGCAAATGGGAAGCCATTACATGACATAAAACCTCGGCTCATGGATTCCAGCGGTCTCGAAAACAAACCAAAGCCACAACAAGATAGCTTTGCCTTGACAGGGATCTCCTTTAGCAGAGCATGAAAAGAATATTTCACACCCGCCTCTCAGGGCTGTTCTCATGCAAATGCAGTAAGAACGCATGGGAAACGCACACGGGCGTGAGGGACAAAAGAGTGTTCAATGGTCTTATACACTCATGTGTAGCTAAAAATTAAAGGCTGAACATATGATCCATGTCTTATATGACTTCTAATGATTTATACGTTTAATCTCCACTGCAGACATTTGGATGCCCTAAAATTGCATTCCCATACAAAATAATTAGTTTTAGATTAATTTCAGGGACCGTGCGTTATAGTAGGAGATTAAAAAATCTGTAATTTCAGTCTAAAGTGTCCCATTATCCTCCACACAAGCTGCACATTAGCATGTTGCCTACGGAGGGCTTGAGTTTGTTTGTCCTGCACACTATTAATCGGTTTTAATTTCATTTGCAGGTGCTGAAGCACACACCCCTAGTCCCCTTTGCATCGCCCCCTCAGTGTGGGATCACCGTGGGGGTTTTGGAGTGAAAGCAGACAGACGACCATCTGAGATGTCCCTGTCAGAGGATGAAACTACACACTCCCGTGCACTAAATGATCAATACACTCTCAGACAAACATGTGCAAAAATGTACTTTCAGCAGTAACAGTGCGATGCCCTTAAAGGCACAACTTTGCACCTTACTTAACCCTAAAATGTATTCATAGTATTGCCTTAAGAGTACATATTACTCATCTAAAGTACTAATATGCACCTTTTAGGAGACACAAATGTGTCTCTTTAAAGCTACTGCCCCAGTGATCAGCAGTTATACCCATAAAAGTGCTATCCCCTCCCCCCATTGAAAGACATTAAACTTTTAGTAATAGTAAAGTTAAAAATTAAAATTATTCCAATAACCAAAGTGGTATTTTATTATCATCAATGTTTTAATATATTATTTGTTGTTCATAATTTGAATTAGATCTTGTTTTTTGTGTTTTTTTGGGGGGGGGGTTAACGTTTTTGAGTTTTTTATTGTTAATTCTATATAGCTTTATTTTTATTTCAGTTTTAGATTTGGTCATTTTAGTACTATATCACTGCTTTCTTTGTTTGGAAAAGAGCAACTTCGACATTCTTCAAAATATCTCATTTTGAGGTCCACAGAAGAAAACAATCATGCAGGTTTCTAACAACAAGGGGTAAGTAAATGTAAACATATTCTTTGTTTTTAGTTAAATTATTCCTGTAATGTGCACTGTACAATATTTTTGCATATAATACTTTGTTGGTAAAATATTAATAAAATAAATAGTTATATAAGTATTCCGATGTTTTATTGTCACTTCAACATGCATATTTATGTCATATACATAATGTTAGTATTGTCACGATTTTACATTTTAATGTTTTCAATTGGTTTTTACTTTTATATTTATCCTGTTTTAATTTTAATTGTATAATGTGAGTAATTTTCTGGTGTGATTATTTATTTTATATGTACATAGTTTTTATTCATTTATATTTCAGTTTTAGTTATTTTAGTACATCATTAAAATAATTTAAAATGAGAAAGTTTAATGAAATAGGTTACAATTGTTGATGTATTTTATATTATTTAAGTTGTAATGTTATATTTTAACTCTGCTGTTGATATGTTTGTTATTTTAGCATTTTATTCTCATTGCATGTTCAGCATTTTATTCATTGTTAGTCAGATCTTTTTATTTTTCCCTTCGTTTTTATAGTGTTAAAATGCTTTCTTCTATTCCAGCTTAATATTAAAGTCACTTGTACTTTAATTTATCCAAAATATGTAAATAATGTTGCTTTGTGTTGATTTTAAAACATCTGTTTGTTTGAGCCAGGCATAGTAACATTGAATCGACCAATGATGTGAGTTTGGGGCACAATTATCTGTTGTTCCAACCAATGGGGGGGGGGGGGTATTTCAGAAACCTGTCTGAATACCATGATGTCATTTGCAGTTCTGTTTGTTACCACTGGAAGCACAAAAATAGACACACTATCATTTTAGGGCTCAGTCGTGTTTATCCCTTTAGTGTGGAACCTTTCCATCATCCTGACCCTAAACCAGAAACAGGTTTATGGAGACAAAACATCCTGACTGACCAACACTGTTGTGTGTGTGTGACAGTGTGTGTGTGTGTGGTGTGTGGTGCCGCGTGCTGCGTCTGACTCGTGTGTGTGTGTGACTCAGTTCAAATTTTGCATTTACTTTTATATCCGAAACCTTATGCATATGTGTGAACATAAAATATATACACACTTCCTATATGCTTAAGTATTTGTATTGTGTATGTTCTACCTGAATACATTTGTAAAAGAGAGTGTGATTGTCACAGTGAGTGCATCTGTGCAGCAGATAGGGGCTAGTTTACTGAAAAACAGTCCTGGAGGGAAAAGGTGTCCATTACGCTAAAGAAAACAGGTGAACCTAAGAGAAAGGCAAGCCTTTACCAAACATACACATGCAGTGACCATGATCGCATGGGATGCTGCTAAATAATAGCAGACACTCTTAACTGTCAGGCTTTTATTGATGAATTGCAGCATTTTAACTTTATTTGTCTGTTCAGAGTTGCATACACAATGTAGCCATTGAATTATCACTGTTGTCAAAGCAAAACTGTTCTTCAGAAAGAGAACACTATTAATTAAAAAAAATCATAAAAATCTAACCTTTCATTGGATAATGAGATTTTAAAATGGGGGGAAATATCATTATGAAATAAATATTTTTCTCTAATACACATTGGCCACAATTAACGGCACCCTTTTATTCAATACTTTTTGAAACCTCCATTTGCCAGCTTAACAGCTCTAATTTTTTCTTATAATTTCTGATGAGGTTAGAGAACATCTGACAAGAGATCAGAAACCATTCCCTCATCCAGAATCACTCCAGGCCCTTCAGATTCCCAACTCCATGTTGGTGCTTCTTCTCTTCAGTTCACACCACTCATTTTCTACAGGGTTCAGGTCAGAGGACTGGAATGGCCATAGCAGAAGCGTGGTTTTGTGCTCAGTGACCAATTTTTGTGTTGTTTTTGAGGTTTGTGTTTGGATTATTGTACGGTTGGAAGATCCAAACATTGTCCATTATAAGATTTCTAACAGAGTCAGTCACTTATTATTTTTTTTTAATCTGTTGGTATTTGATAGAATCCATGATTCCATGTGTCTAAACAAGATGTCCAGGACCTCCAGCAGAAATATAGGCCGTATATTTCATTGTACACATGGGGTACTTTTTATCCCTGTGTTCACCAAACCCATCTTGAGTGTTTGCTGCTAAAGCTTATTTTTTAGTTTCAACTGACCATAGAAGCCAGTCCCATTTGAAGTTACAGTCGTGTCTGATAACTGAATATGCCAGAGTTTTTTTTGGATGAGCTAGGATAATTTTTCTTAAAACCCTCCCAAACAACATGTGGTGATGTAGGTGCTGTTTGGCATTTTTTTAAGGTTTTCTGACCCCGAGACTCAAATCATTTCCGCAATTCTCCAGCTGTGGTCCTTGGAGAGTCTTTAGCAGCTCAAACTCTCCTTCTCACCGTGCATTAGGACGATATAGACACACGTCCTCTTTCAGGCAGTTTCGTAACAATTTATGTTGATTGGACATTTTTTATTATTGCCCTGATGGTGGGAATGGGAATTTGCAGTGCTCTTTTCTTAAAGCCACTTCAATTTGTGAAGCTCAATTATCAGATATACTGTATATTATTTGGTATTTCTCATTGTGATAGATGATTGAGGAAACTTGGACTTTGTTTTCCCTCCTATTTATATTTCTGTGAAACAGGAAGCCATGGCTGGATAATTTCATGTTCATAATCTTGGAGTGCTCAAAATTGTGAATATGAATAGGAATATACTTCAGAAGATATTTTACTTATAAGAATTTCTAGGGATGCCAAATATTTTTAAATTCTTATTATCCAAAGAAAGGTTAGATTTTTGTGATTTTTTTGTTTTATAAAAGATCAAAAGGATTAAAAATGCAGATTAATTTTCACTGCCTTCTTTGATCATATTTACCAAGGGTGCCTATATTTTTTGCCATGACTATATATATATATATATATATATATATATATATATATATATATATACGAGCATGCTTCTGTGTTTTTGCAAAAATGTGAAAGCGCACTTTTACTTACTGAAATAAACATTATAGTAATACACTGAAAATGTTATTCCTTTTCCCACAAATTATAATTACGGGGCAGATTATCAATTAATAAAAATACATTTTTGCACAAGTCCACTTTGAAAGTGTCACAGAACATGCAAGAATATGATTGTGCAGAAATGTCACAACAGTTATGATTTTCATTTCCCCATTATTTTGTTTTCAAATAATACTGAAATTAAAATTTTATTATATATGATTATCATTATTAAAAAAAATGCCAATAGTTAATAATACAAATTTAATAAAATAAAATAAAATAAATGAATATAATATTTGGCCTAAACTTTGTTCCTAAAATAAAGTAACCACGTGCATGTAGATATGACGCTCATACACATATGTGACCCTCTCTGTGAAAACCCAGCTAAAGTCATTTTATGTGATTTGCTTTTTTCTACCAAAAAACATCCTTCACATGGTAAGGTATATTCTGTGAAAATGTAACCTTTATATCTTTAATATTGACTGAGTAAGGTCATGTCAAATTTGAAATTATAGTGAAATTAATGATAGAAATCAAACTTTGATGTTTGTTTTCTCATAATTAGATTTTGAGACTTAAATGTGTTCAAAATATGAGCATATTTATAATATGCCAAGGGTGGCTCAACTTACCCCCTCTATAGTCCGAATCCTGCAGATAATCTAAATCTGATGTTCAGCTTCATACTCCCAAGCATCTGTGATGATAATCTATGAGCTAAAACCCCTGCGGGACAAGTCAGCTGCACCAAAGATCCACTTCCCCATTGCCAAGCTAGCTTTTCATCTTTATTTCTCAAGTTAGTTTCTTATTTTTCATCCCTTACCCCACAGGAAGTCTCTTCAGGCTGTGTATTGTGCCCTGCGCTGTGGCTCGCTCCCTGCCGTGGGCCCAATCTCGCTACGCAATGAGCAGATTTGTTTTCAAAGCCTCCCCCTGCTGGTCGCCTTTATGAGAGCCCCTTTAAAAGTACTCAAAAGCACAGAAAAGTGCACTTATATGCATTTATTTAGAACAGGGAAGAGAAACTAGATTGCCCCGTGTACAGAATCCCATTTACCCTGCATCGAGTTAATGAAGAGTTACGACATTTAAGACCTGTCTCTGTGGATTTCCCAGAGTTACTTGGCCACAGCAAAACATCTGCTTCCTGTATGGGAATGGGACTAATTCTGTTCCCTCACACACACACACACACACACACACACACACACACACACACACACACACACACACACACACACACACACACACACACACACACACTACACACACACACACACACACACCACACACACACACACACAACAACACACACACACACACACACACACACACACACACACACACACACACACACACCCTCAGACTTACCCTGGACTCTTGGGGCCCTTGCTTTCTTTTCACAAGGCCGTCCAATCATAATAAACTTTGGAAAGTCCTCTAATGAGATTCGGGCAGCCCTGGAGATCTGCCTCCCAGTGCAAGCCTGAGCACCTACATTGTGTTTTTCCCCATAGGGAACAAAGAGAGCATTGCACTCTACCAGAAGAGATCTCTCTCGCTCAGAAAGGACAGGCTTTAACTACTGAGCACCCTGTGGGTCAAGCCTCAAGAGAGCGAGAGACACTGTTGTGTATGCATTAATCAATACTATTTGCCAAAAAAAGAGCTGAACTTGTTCACTGTGTGCTGTGCATTAATAATACTTCTCCTTATAAAGACCATCCAGAAGATCTTTTATTTTCTTTTTTTAAGCTGTGTAATATACATTTATGTTCAGGATCATGAAATAATTAGCTATATATAGCATTAATCTTAGAGTTGTACAAAGTTGTGCTTTTTGGTTTAGCTTCAGAATTGTCATTAATATGGAAGTTTGTATCCACCATGGGATTAGCAAATTGTATTATTATAATTAGTATTATTAATATCATTATTATGAAGGTAATTGCAATGTTTAAGTCTTTTGTTCTTGAAGTTCTGAGAAGAAAAGTCAGAGTTATGCGATAAAAAGTTGCAATAACTTATTATTTTAAATTGTGTGTCGATAAAATTCAAGATATAAACTCAGAATTGCAAGATATAGTCATAATTGTGATATATAAACTCAGAATTTACATAATCGTAGAATTGCAAGATATAGTCAGAATTATGATATATAAACTGAGAATTGAGATATACGTAAATTTAGAATTGCAAGATATAAACTCAGATTTGTAAGATATACGTAAACTGTAAAAAAATAAATAAACTGAGAATTGAGATATGTAAATTTTAAATTCTAAGATATAAACTCAGAATTTTAAGATATAAACTCAGAATTGTAAGATATAAACTCAGAATTGCGAGAAATAGTCAGAATTGTAAGATATAAACTCAGAATTGTAAGATATACGTAAACTGTAAAAAAAAAGAAATAAACTGAGAATTGAGATTTGCAAATTTTAAATTCTAAGATATAAACTCAGAATTTTAAGATATAAACTCAGAATTGTAAGATATAAACTCAGAATTGCGAGAAATAGTCAGAATTGTAAGATATAAACTCAGAATTGTAAGATATAAACTCAGAATTGCGAGATATAAACTCAGACTTATTAGATATAAACTCAGAATTGTGAGATATAACTCAGAATTGTAAGTTTTAAACTCAGAATTGTAAGATATAAACTCAGAATTGTAAGATATAAACTAAGAAGTGTAAGATATAAATTTAGAATTGCAATATATAGTCAGAATTATGAAATATAAACTGATAATTGAGAAATGTGAGTTTATATCACAAATCTGTTTACAATTCTGATTCTTTTTTTCTTCAGAACAGCAAGAAACAAAGTCCAAACTGTGATTTTTTTACCTTTTTTTAATGTTTTTATTCCATGGTGGAAACGGGTTTCCTTACATTTGATATCAATACAGTGCAAAAGTAGTTTTTCATAAAAATGTCAACCAAAATCAAACACTGAAACAGGGCTGACAAATGCACAATAGGCTGAATGGGTGAACTAACAATGAGGTTAAATGCAATGAAGCCATAACAACAGCAGAAGTGTAAGATACAGACTAGTTGTTTTGGTTTCATTGATTTCTAAATTAATTTAAATGCTTTCTTGTTCTAGTCCTCACAAACCACGTTTATCTTCGCTGCAACTGAGCCCTTATTTAATACAGTCTGGACTGTATGAAAAAAATAATATTCAACGCTTTGTTAATTTTGTGTCCCATTATGATCTTTGTCACTGTCCACTCTGTTTTTGTTGCTATATTAAATTGCTCTTTGACTTGCTCTGGAACAGCATAAAAAATGACCCGTCCCCACCCCTACCGCTCCTGTCCCCTCAGCATGATGGCGTTTAAATGACCCCTGAATCCAAACCAGAACTACATTATCCAGGCCTGTCCCCCAGGCCTGTTGTTTATTCCTTTTTGAAGGCTCTTGACAAATAATCAAGATAACTGTCTGATTTGCAACTCCTGAGGGGCAACTGGGGGAGGACGTCAACACTCTGGACCTTATTTGATAGGAGCTTCTTGATACAAGATATATCACAGGCAACTTGTTTCCCTACTGAGGGGGACTTGGGGGGACGTCAACACTCTGGACGTAGTCTCATGTTGTAATTTGCCCCCATATAGACATATGAGCTTCAGGGTTGATACTTGGAGTGAATCATAAAACACATATCAACACAGGCAGTCAGATTCCGAATTGACTTTGTGAATCTGATTCCTTTTAATTTCTCTTTTTTGGGAAATTTAATATATTTTGTATATATGTAATAATGAATTACAAACGAATGACTCTTCACTGGTTCTGATATAAAAATTCAGATTCCCGAATGAATGACTCTTGTGATTCATTTCTGATTCCTGAACAAATTAATCTCAAGAGTTGGTTCTTTTTTGGTAAATTGAAAATATACAGTGTCACCCATGTAGACTGAATCCCAAACGATTGACTCTTATGAGTTGGTTCTGATTCCCAGACGAATTAATATTGTGAGTTGGTTCTTTTTGAGTGATTCAAAAACATAGAGTGCAACCAACCAATGTAGCCTAATGAAATTATAAGTTGGAGTGAAGTGAATAAAAACACATTACTAATGAAGTCTGATTCCCGAACGAATGACTCTTGTGAGTTGGTTCTGATACCCAGATGAATGAATATTGTAAGTCGGCTCTTTTTAATGAATCAAAACTTACAGTGCGACCAATGTAGCCTAATTCCCGAATAAATGACTCTTAAAAGTCAGTTATTTTTAGTGAATCAAAAACATGAAGCACTACTAATGTAGTCTGAATCGCAAAAAAAATACTCTTATGAGTTGGCTATGATTCCCAGACTTAAAAATTACTCTTATGAGTTGGCTATGATTCCCAGAATTAATATTATGAGTCAGTTATTTTAGTGAATCAAAAACATACAGTGAGACCAATGTAGTCTGATTCCCGAACTTATGACTCTAATAAGTTGGTTCTTTTTAGTGATTAAAAATCATACAGCACTACCAAGTAGTCTGATTTCATAACGAAGGACTCTTATGAGTAAGTTCTTTTTAGTGAATCAAACTCAGCTGTATAAACACACCATTTCTGTTTTAAATGTATATGACTGCCCATCTTTGGCAACAGTGCATAAAGTTCAGTCCATTCTTGGAAGATCAACACATTTGCATTTTGTTTTCATAAATTACAAGCACTTTCTTTTACACTTGACACATTCAATTGTCTGATTAAAGTGAAGAACGCTCTCTTATAAGAACGGCTGTCATGCGTAAGTGTACAGCTTGTAGGAAGAGTTTCCTATAACAGATGAAATAAGAAGTCTCCTTTACAAAGTTCCAGCTCTGAGCTCCAGCTGGGACTCATTACAAACACAGTGCTAATTCATCCCAGTGCCCAAAGTTTGACACTAGTTGGCCATGCCCAGCAGGTACTGCGCTGGGATCAGAGGTCCTGACCCGTCCTTTGCCCTCTGAGAGACCCCCTTGCCTCGATGCTCTTCGTAACAGCAATCCTGTTGATTCAATTGGAACCAGAGGAACGTAGCGAGACCTTGGACAAAAGGTTCAGTGCAATGCAGACCGTTCTTGGACGAGCCACCGAGGCAAAAGGACGTCTATCAGACCGTCCATCACTGCACAAATGCACAAATGTCCCATCACCATGGAGAAGCCAAATGGGATGACGGGGCAGAAGAAGTGGGGGGCATATGGGGTGGAGATGGACAAAGGGGACATTCTTTTATTTGATTTTATTTTTCTTAAGAGGGGATCCTATTGGACCCAGTAGTGTGACATAGAGAGAATCAGCTGAGAAGGTTGAGTGACTGTCAATGAACGGATTACCACTGACACAGCATTTCATTAGGTAAACAGTGAAGGATAACATACACTTCTATTGAACATTGTCCACCACTGAAAATACTTGAAATCTTGTAGTTAGCAGGAAACACGGTGACAATATATGTAGACTGAACAAAGTTAATTTCATTCAAATAATTGTATCATTTTGCATATGCAATAAAATTTATACAAACCAACAACTTGCAAAAAATAAACAGGCAAAAATAATTCAAACTATTTTGACTTTATTATTACTAATGTACTGTATCAAACTGATATGTGTTTGTATGCATACAGCCTTTTTTGTAAATTTATATTTTTTTATTTAGAGGTCACTTGTGAACAGAACCCGTTGTTGAAATGTATAAAAATCTGCTCCAGCAGCCTAAAAAGACTTTCAATTTCTGAAAAAAGCCATGTATTGATTAAAAACTATGCAAAGGAACATCGTCAAATAGGACAGATGCTGAACGGCAATCCAAGATGTGAATGAGTTTCAAGAAAATGTGGAGAAATGTATCATTACATATCTTGCTCTCCAATTAATAATGTATAGTAAATGGGTGCCGTCAGAATAAGAGTCCAAACAACTGATAAAAACATCACAATAATCCACATGTAACCCATACAACTCCAGTCCATCAATTAATGTCTTGTGAAGTAAAAAGCTGTGTTTGTAATGGACAAATCCATAATTTTGACTACAAACTGTATCTTTTGGCTAAAATATAATATTGTCGTCTATCCATATTGCTTTCTTCAGGGGAAAAAATAGATCTCATCTGAATTAGGAGAGAAATATGCACAGATAAAGCACTGTTTACAAGTGAAAACAGTCCAAAATGGTTCTAAAATGAGTAAATGGTGATGTGAGAGGACAACATGGGATGGTCTTTTACACTGAAGCGTTATTATGGTTTAGGATTTTAGAAGGAAGAGGTGCTTTAAAGTTAAAATGTCTTAATGTTGCTTTTTTATTACAAACGTGGAACTTTTCACTTCACAATACATTATTTGATGGATTAGAGTAGTGTGGATTACTTGTGGATCATTGTGATGTTTCTGACGGCACCCATTCACTGCAGAAAATCCAGTGGTGAGCAAGTGATGTAATGCTTAATTTCTCCCAATTTAGATGTGGAAACAAACTCATCTACATCTTGCATGGCCTGACGGTGAGTACATGTTCAGCAAAATTTCATTTTTGGTTGAACTATTCCTTTAAGATTAGACAATTTATAACATGTTGTTCATTACATTTAATTATGGAGCTAAATCTGTGTAGACAATGCAAGGTATACAACAGTGCAACACATTGAGCAGATGCCGGTAAATCTGTTTGATTTGCATCAAATTATTTAGAGGTCCATTATATTGAATTCTGATTAATGTATGAATCCTATTAAACGCTGAACCAATGCAGTAAACATCCTGCCTCAAACCTTGTACATAATGAACTCAGGCACACACAGACTTCAGGTAGCAGAGTCTTTCCTGCCCCCAAAGCAAATCTCAAATCCTCTTGATATCCCTCTACGCTCTCCGTCCCCCTCTTTTAATCAAGCCGAGGAATTACCAGGGGAAGTAATTAGGTACAGGTCTTTCGTTTTTTCTCTTTCTTTTTAAAAGCGTAATCCTTTCAGAATAGTAAAAAGAAAGACTCCACAGATATCCCGGCATTGTGGCCCACTTTCTCTCTTTTTTACAAAGAGACTGCTGCCTGGTTACCTTTTGAAATAAGAGTGGCAAATTAAAAGTTATTGTTTGCCACTTTTAAAAGCATTTTTGTCCCACCCACCCTCAATCCCAGGCCCACGTCTGGGATTTGTCCTGCTGAACATCTTGGCGATTTATGTAGAAGACAAAGGGGGGAAGGTTGTTACCCTATTTTCTTGTCAATCAAGATGTTAAACAGTGCTCTGATGGCCTAACTTCATGACTCTATAATTAAAAAGAGATGCTCTGTAAAGTATCGCTGCAGAGGTGCATTTGAAGTGAAAAATACATATTTGTAACATGCACTTTGGCAAAAGTTTGGATACATTTAAATGCTTTTTATTTTATTTTATGAAAGTAAAATACGGCTACACAGGTACCTTTGAACTGCACAATAAACATTTTTAATACGTATAATAAGGTTTGGACACATTTGAATGTGCAAGGTGGACAGGTTTTTATGAATATGACTAAGTATTCCAAATGTGAATAACTATTTTAGTGTAGTTCTATAAAATATTTAAAATGTAATTTTTTAACAGTATTTAAATGTTATTTTTAACATTATTTAAATGTTTTAAATATTTAAATATGTAATTGTTTATTTGTATTTTGCTAAACTTGTACACAGTGTGTACAATGTTTATTTTAGTTTATAATTTGTTTTGTTAATTCCATAATATGAATAAGTATTTAAATGTGAATAACTATTTTGTTTTAGTTCTATAAAATATTTTAAATGCTTTTAAATTATGTAAATTTTGTAAATTTAAATGTGTTATTTAAATTGTTTCAAAGGCAAGAAGTGCTACATTTGTACACAGTGTGTACAGTATATTTATTTTATTTTTATTTTTTTCATTTATTTATTTTATCATATAATTTTTTTTTTTATTATTTTATTATTTTTTATTTATTCATTTAAATTTTTTTTATTCATTTATTTAATTTCCAGCATTGAAACTCTAATATGATCACACTTTAGAAAAAAACTTTTTAAATTGTAAATTTAAGACTTTATTTGATTTTTGGTTGCTACATAAATCCATGTGTTATTTCATAGTTTTGATAATTTGCTTTCATTTAAAATATGATCATCAACAACAAGTAAAAATAATAATAAAAAAGAGTAGATTCATTCAAATATTTAAAAGGTTGTGTATACCTGTATAAATCTTTACATTACATAATATCTCATTACATAACCTTAAAGATCACAGTATTTTATGGCTGACACAATGGCTGATCTTACACCATTCCTCAATTCCAGCACAGTACACTAAACAGGGTTCAATGGGAAGACTTGTGAAGGCATCACACTTAAAGCAGAGGGGATTTTGTGTTCCTCCGTCTGCATTGATGGAGCAGCTGCGGCTCGAGTTCCCATAGTTCCATGAATCCCCCGCAGCACTCGAGGAGCACAGATGAGGACAAGCACACGGGATGCAGAGAGGAGTGGCTGGGCTGCATTGTCCCAGTGCAGTTTATCATTTGTATGCTCCTCTGTGAGATATTAATACAAGTTAGCCAAATAAATGAATAACAGCTATTTCAGCAGGCATGTCAAAGTCGTTTCACATGCATCTGGCAAATGGGTTCGTCACTAACAGGGGAATCTGTCTTCAATGAGACAATGACATTAAAAACAACCCTAAAATATGACAAAACCCTTTATTTTTTTCTGTTCGTTCAATCATTAAATAAATAAATACAAGTTTTATTATATATTGTTTATTATTTATTTATATTATTTAGCTAGCTTTTAACATTTATTTTTGTATATAGTTGTACAATTATTTTTAGTTAAACCTCTTATTAAAATAACAATACTAATAATATTTACTTATCCTATATAAGGATATAAATATATACATGTATATACATGTACATATTTTTTTAAATGTATACTGTTTGTGTGTGTTTAATATACATAATAAATGTACACAGTACACACACATATATTATATAAAAAAGCTTTTATGTTGGATGTGATTAATCATTTGACAGCACTAATATATATATATATATATATATACAGATAGATAGATATTATCCAAGCGCTTTATAAAAAACACTGTCCTCACTGTAATGCAATATTAAAAGACATCCTGTTTTACATTAGTTTATCTATCTATATCTATATATATACACCCACGCACACTTTACTATTTTTGTAATACATACTGTAGTACAGTATTGAAAGTCATCATGTTTCTACATTACAGAATTCAACTTTATATTATAATATAGGCCCTACTTTATGAGTTAAACTTTTTGGGCTACATTTAAGTAATGAATATTTTGGGAGAAAATGGGTTTAATCATCATGAAAATAAAACAATATACAATATCTTAATGGTCTTAAATATGTTTTATTTTCTTAGTTCAAATACAAGTTCAATTATAGTTTAATTTATATCTTTATCATTTATTAGTTTTACAATCAAGATTCACACTCACCCACACCTGTAAAAGAATGAAGATCGTGAGTTATATTAGTCGTGGAGCCAAAATCAGCAATATTTTATTGAAGTTCTGAAAGAGATTACACAAATACACTGACAAAATGGTGTAGAAATTTCTGTATTTTCACTCAGAAATTGCTAGTAAAATCAAAAATGAAATTTGATTTTAAAATAAAAAAACTGAAGTCTTCTCGAATGTTCTGTGGGACAGAAGGTGTTTGAAGTTGGCCTCAGTTAGACTCAGCTGCAGACTCTCTCGTCTCGGCCTCCACTAACCCTTTCATGACAGCGCAGTAGAAGTGAGACAGCTGGCCGTTTATTTACATCCACCGGCAGCAAAGGAAAACTGCTGCACAAAAGAGAGCGCATGAATGGCCTCTCACTGGGGAAGCCTTGCTAAACTTCTTTATGTGGGCCTTCCATTTAAGCCTGCCACTTTTTTGTTTGTTTCTTCTAGCGGCATGAAGCAGGCTTTTATGACGGATAATCGAGAGGAGAAGAGCGCATGACCTTACACATGACATCTGACAGAAAACGAGAGAAAAATACAAACAAGCTACAAAATAACAGTCTGCCATTTATAAACAGAAAAAGAGCATTAGCTGTGTTTTGTGCTACTGACATTTTGACAAATGCAATAATTATGCAACATAATTAACACAACAAAGCATTTTCAGCATTTTCATTTGCAGAAAGCCAAGTCCTAATCCCAGCTGAACATCTCTGGTGTGACTTTAAATGCAGACCTTGAGCCAAAAATTCATCACCAAACACCAATTCATCACCATTTATTATATGGACAAAAGTACTGGGACACCCCCTTCTTTAGAAAAGAAAAAGGCACTTCCAAACTGTGGCAACACAGATGGAAACATAATTAATGTACTTAAACATTTTATTTCCACCTCTGTTGCAACAGCTTTGAAGTGTATGAAATGACTGTACCCATATGTCATTGGTGTTTGGTGATGAATTTTTGAAGTGTTCAGCTGGGATTAGGACTTGTCTTTCTGCAGACCAGTCAAGTTCTTCCACACTGACTGAATCATCATTTCTCTTTGGTCCTTGCTTTATACACAGAGACACTGTCATGTTAGAATAGAAAAGGGTCCTGTCCAAACTGTTGCTATAAAATTAGAAGCACACAATTCCCTAGAATATCATTATATGCTTAAACATTAAGATTTGTACTCATGGAAATTACTAAAGTAGTCAAACCTTTCATTAGAAGGGGGTGACCCAATACTTTTGGCAATATAGTGTATATAGTTACATTGCAGTAGCTGCATTTTGAGTTTTTAATTGTATTGGTGACAAAAATATTTATTTATTTACTCATATATTTAGTTAGTTAAAGGGAGATAACTACTGATTTTAAAGTTAAAGATAATTTAAACTGCTAAATTAGATTTTTTTTATTCATAATTACTTCTAGTAAAGTGTCTGTGATGTTATTTGTAAGCATGCTTAATGTATTGTTTTTATTTAAATGCTACATTTGTGGACAGAAACATCAATCACTTTCGTAAAACAAAACAAAAAAGTTCCCAAAATTTTGAGTAGCGCTGAGAAACTAAATACACGTAACATACTATGTCAGATAAATGTATGTTTTTCCATTGTTATATTGCATTTAGTGCATTGGTAACTCAAACAAATGTATCACAAATATACATTTTCTTAATCATTCATTTATTGAATAATGATAAATTCCTTCAGAATTATGGTCAACAACAAACAAGCACAGTACACAGCAAAACTCGACCCGCTAGTAAAAGCTGAGCTTGAGCTCAGCTTGAGTACCTATTAAACTAAAGCACCAGCCATAAAGAGTTTTCAGACTAACTTAGTGCAAGACGCTTGTACCAGATCGTTCAAATCAAAGTTTTATGATAAACTATAATTTTTTTAGCTTTTACTCTGATATATGTCTGACTGACAAAGGTTGCCCTCTTTTGGTGAAATCAAGAATAGTTTTTTTTTTATTTTTTTTCTTAACTTGACCAGTTAAAACATGGCTCTATTTAACCAATTTACCCAAACCGTAAACACACACACACACACACATACATATATATATCTGTTTTTCCAGAAAGCATACATTTTCTCCATATGATTATCAATATTTTTTTGTTTGTTTGTTTTTTCCAAGCAGTAAATGAAGTGTCAACACTAAATTATGGCTTTAGATAATTGGGTTGAGATAACTACATATATTAACTGTCCCAAATATATACATAATTTACTTGTATAATAAACCTGTAGAAAAGAATGCATCTCTCATTTTAATATTTAACTTCTTAAATTGTATCCAGCTGAAGGAGTATAAAAACATGTGGACAAAAACATGTTAGGTGAAGTTACATGTTTATGAACTATTCGAAAGTTACGAAATATCATATTTATGAAAATGTTTCCATGATTGTCTGTGACAGCAATTTAGTCTGTAATAAGTGGAGCTGAGGTAGAATACGACATTCAGAATATTTCCAAACAGGTCAAGATTTTGCATTTATGTGGTATCGAGAGAAAAAAAGTCAAACGTATGGAATCTGTCTCCCAGAAAATGATTGAAACTGCAAACAGCAATATATAAAATATGATGTTGTAAACATTTAGAATCTAGGTCCATGTAATTCACATTCACAAAGTTTTAATAGAAGAAATATTGCTGTTCGGAGCACATTTAGTCCATCCTAGAGTTTCTGAATTACAACTTGGAATTTGCCTATAAACAGATAAACAAAAGAGAATGAACACAGTTACAATCTTAATAACAGCGTCAAATCCCACTTTACCTGTGTATATGCTTGCTATTAAAGCCTTGAATAGTTTAACATCATATAGCCAAAAAAAAAAGAGAAGTATTTTATATAATTATTAATTTGGTTGCATATCTATCTATCTATCTATATAGATCTCATGCATATATTTAGTTAAGAAGAGTTAAATACTGTTTGGCATACACTTACATGATGGCATTAAAGAAACCTCTGCAGTGACGACGCTCTCCAAGCCCAGGTTAGATAGAGCTCCTCGAATCAACCCACAGGAAAAGGCCAAGTACTGCAGAGATCCAACATATTTAGATATATTAATGTTTAATTTATCATGGTATAGAATACTGTAGACAAAATAAAATCTCAGAGTATGATTTAACATGAATGGACTTAAACAATAGACATTCTTACTTTAGGTGCCTCTTCAAGGTATTGCTTTCCACTGGAAAGCTGAGTTAGGAGTGCAAATGTATTATCCTGTAAGACGTATGTGCCCTAGAGCAAAGCCAGAGAGAAGAAACGACAGTAACGCGGAATTCTACAATGTGTTGTCACAAATACATAATTGAGCTTTCAAACCTGATGGTTGGTCCTTAAGTTATCGATTTGTTTTTTGAAGATCATGCTCCAAAAATCTTTACACATGAACTTCATTACATCCAAGTCATCTTTGAAAGTGGGGCAGTCTTTTGTAAATCTTTTCAGAAAAATATGCAAAATTAAGCAATAACTAGGTTTATAAGATATGGCTACTTTGTAGTATGAAAAAAAACATGCATAGCTGTGTATACCTTTCAATCAATCCTTGTCCAACTCTGAAGCCCATCACCTCTAGAGTAGAGACACATGTCACTCTCTCCTTAAGAAAGCAAATCAGAACATGATGCAAATGGAAAATGGCAAAACGCTGTAACAAAAACTTAATTAAAGCAGAAAAAAATCTGATGAATTGTATCTGCATGCTTGTAGATGGTACCTTATCAATGTCCTCCCGGGTCGCCTGCTCCTTGTACATGTGAGCAACAATCTCCATGTGGAGGAATTCAAACAGAGTGTCATCTGCCATATCTGTAAGAAAGAACATCCACGGAAAGTTTCTCAGACATCTGGAAACACTCCATTGGAAAATGGATATTCCTGTCTTTAACCCATTTAGGCCTGCAGGCAACCAAGTGGCTCTTCCACTCGTTTTTCACTAGTGAATATGTTTAACTAACTACAGGTGTTTTAAAACAGCTGGTTTATAAATATACAACCTGAGAAAGAGATTTTGACAACTTGTTGGATAATGTGTGACTTGGTGATGTTAAATTCAGTTGCTAATGCAGGGGTTTCAAGTGAGCGTTGTGGGGTTTATGTAAATGTAAAATGCATGTAATTAAATAAATGAATTAATAAATAAACTAAATGAAAAAAAATAATGAATTAAATAGAAAAATAGCTAAAATATATTTTAAGAAATCAATCAATCAATCAATATAACTAAGTTACAGTAAGTAGAAAACAACGTAAATGTAGCATAAATGAAATGGTTGCCAAATAATGTTATATTTTTTCACAGTATGAATTGGGTCT
Organism: Ptychobarbus kaznakovi; assembly: GCA_027422405.1. Classification (NCBI taxonomy): domain Eukaryota; kingdom Metazoa; phylum Chordata; class Actinopteri; order Cypriniformes; family Cyprinidae; genus Ptychobarbus; species Ptychobarbus kaznakovi. Next base: position 8,241,812 of record CM049813.1, read on the forward strand.
TTATGAATTCAAATATAAATATCCCAACGTTTTAGTTTGTAAACATATAACGTTACATGATAACTTTATAGAAGCTTATTGTGTCTTTAGGATATGTGTTGCTGATGTGCATTGATTCAGTTTATCAAAACCGATAACTGTAACGTTAAGCGTTCTGCGAAAGGTCTTCTTGCCATCAGGGCTTTATATTTAAAATATGTATGTGATTCGTAAGATACAAACCATAAGTATACATACATGTACATTATCTGTCTGATTAATGTGAAGATAGCAGATCAGCTAATGTTACCGCACCTTCAGCGATAGAGCTCACGTGCTCAGTCTGTTGATGTTAAATATATGGTATTAGCATAAACACACATTTAAATTACTTACTCTTTGCACGTATCTTCAGTCACGTAATAAAAATACATTTATAAAGAACCAGATATACAAAATCCGCCTTCAGTTCTACTGTGTGTAGCACTGCTGCTACAGTACTCACAACCAATACTGCCACCTGTTGTTATGGAGAATAACGACTTCATCTCATTTCCTCGCTGAGCCAAACGACTGTCAAGTTCATTTATTCTCCCTTATATTAGAGTTTATTGTAATAATATTTAACAATATTACCGTTTTACTGTATTTCTAATCGAATAAATATAGCTTTTGTGAGCACAGGAGACTTATCTAGTCAGGACATGACAATTGCAATACATTTGTCCAACTTAAGTACGACTAAGTGTCATTGTTGTTCCTTTTTTTTCCTTCCACTTGAGTATAAAACAACACTCTTTGACTTTTGAGTAAGTTTTGACACAGTACCCATAGTTTAACGTAAAATGTATTTCTTAGTACCCTGTATGAACACTTGTAATATTAATGGAATTAGTGGCGTTTACAACTAACCCAACCTTGATACATTTTGCAAGTCAAAATACGACACATTTCAGTGAAATATTACTTTATATTAAGAGTCAAGCAGTTGAAATTAACAGACTTATAAGTTCATACTTAACCACATGAGTTCAGATTAGATGATGAAATTCATGACAACACACCTAGTGTTAAAATCAGCCTTAAAGTGTGTCCCAAACCTAACTTGGAGAAACTGATAGTTTTACACAATCTTTAAGCTTACCAATAACCCACTTTTTTCTCAGATAATGCAAGATGATTACAGACATAAAGCTACCTGCAATTTTGAGTTCCTTACTGTCTAAGAGTCACATCGAGTGTTAGTTCGCAAACAAACCAAAGGTAATAAATAAGTCTATTAGTTCTATTTCTCAAAAGTGTTACTGATTAAAACATCAGAGCACTGAATACTTTCCTATGAAACTGAAAAACGCATATGTTGATGATGTTTCAGATCAGACAAGCTCCTGAAACATCTACAGGACAATGGACTTTTGTAGTTCCTACTGAATGTATAACGTCCCAAATAAACATCACTCAATCGTGCTTATACAATCCATTCTGCACAATAGCGTTCTTGGTTGAGGGTGAAATCTCTAAAGAAGGTGGGCTTGAGGTGTTTTCTTTGCACACCTCCAAGATTTGAGGAGTCTCAGTGTCACTGCTCGACTCACAAGGTGACCTCTTGTGGACTTCCAAGAGAGAGACCTTCCAAGGAGCAGCTGTTGGTTCGCTTTTAGGCATGAGGAACGTGGGATATGGCTCAAAAGTCTGCGTTTGAGCTTCGTGCACGCTCAGACTAACTGAAGAGTCCGTGTCTGGGGTCTCAAACTGGGGTTGGTGGTTCCTTGTGAAATTGGAGAGCTGCTCCAGGACCTGGATCTGGCGATCCATCATTCCCAGCATGCTGCAGTGGAAGGCTCTCTGCTCGGCCAGCTGTTCTCCAAGCCGGTGGTTCAGGATGGTTAACTGCTGGAGGATGAGGCTACTGGTCTCCTCAGAAGTTCCTGCAGAGACAAAACAAGAAAATCTGTGACTCCGGAGGTGCTTTAGTTTGTTGTGCCAGACAGAACTGAACCAGTATGTCACCTGGGAAAATCATTGTGGCTGCAGTCAATGGCGCCTCTTGTACTTTCTGTACTGTTGGGAGTGCATAGGGATGGTGGTTCGGTCTTCACTGCATAGAGGTATTCTCCTGACAAGCCCAGGGTCATAACTTCATCTGGTCCTACGGCCCAGCTTGGAGGCTCAGAACCAGCCACGTCCTCTGGATTTAGACTCTCGTCAACATCATGTTCAAGTTTAGAAGACATGCTCTCAAGCTCAGATTTAGGGATTAGGCCTTCAGGCCAAGGACCTGGAAGAAGAAATCAACAGGACAAACCATAATTTTGTACAGTGGACACAATTACAACGGTCTTGAATAAACAGACATGTACGCAATTATAAGGAACTACTCTAGAGAAATCTTGATGACATTGACCAAAAATACAAATTCTGGCCTAATTTTCTCACCCTCATGTGATTCCAAACCTCTATGACTTTCCTTAGTGAATATATTTGGGAATGTTGAGAGCTTTGGAGCCCATTGGCTTCCATTGTATGGACAAAAACATTTTCTAAGGCATTTCTCAAAATATCTATGTTCCACACGAGAAAGAATAAGTCGTACAGGTTTGGAGCAATGTGAGGGTGAGTAAATTACAGATTTTTTGTAAAAGGAAAGTCTATCTAATGCACAGAAAACATATCAATAATACAAAGTAGCTGATAACATTAATATATTTTATAAGCTAGTATTTCCTAAGTGATGGATCACAGATATTAAGGGGGAAATAAATAATAATAATGATTGCACAAAAATTAGATTAAATAAGGGTTATCAACTTATAATCAGGAGGATAAAATGATTTTTTTGGTTGGCGTGAAAGGCTGCATGTCAAGGTTAGCCAAATCAGACAGAAAATGTTTTTAAAATTCTGTGTAGAATTCAACCATCTATGAAAACCTGGAATAAAACTTAATGACTATATAGAATCATTCCGTGTCAACTCAACCAGAGGTCCCCGGCTCAAATTTTTGAATGGTGCGGTTCCAGAGATATTGGAATTTTAATATGGCTCCAAGAGTAAATCATTAAATTGTACACATTTTCAGTGGTCAAAAACCAAATGTAAGTCACTTTGTATAAATATGATACTATGCTATTTTATTAAAGAGGAAAGTCTGAGGAACAAATAAAGTTGAAACTAGGGATGTATCTTATTTCCTTCTGTCAAAACAACAGACAGGAAGTTACCTGTTCTTCTTTTCCAAAGTTTGCATGCCTATAACTCAAGAAGTATTAAAGATATCACAAATATGTTTCAGATTATAGTTCTTTAATAAACTACTCTTTTGGAATCTGCATCTTCAAGGCCCTGCATCATTCAGACCCAGAGATATAAGGGTCTCAATGAGGCTCCATATTCAGATTGTTAAATATTTTCAGTGGTTGAAAAACAAATGTTAGTCACATTTATTGGAACTGATACTTATTTTGCTTAAAAAACAATGTCTGAAGAATAAGTAATGTTGAAAATAGAAATCCATCTTGTTTCCCTCCATAACAACAATTGTAAGGAGCATAGCTGTTTATTCCTTTTCCAAAATGTGCATGCCTGTAACTCAAGAAGTTATAAAGTTATCTTAATATGATTTTAGATTATTCCTAAGAAACTTTTATTTTGTAATCTTCATTTTCAAGGCCATTTATGGTTTAATCCTAGACGTATTGAGATCTCTGTGCAGCTCCATGTCCAAATTGTTGTATCCTACTCATTTTCATTGGTCAAAAACCAAATGTGGTTTTGTGTTTATCTAGTCATCACTGTTGTCAATTTCAAATATGGAAATAATAAAAAACTTACTTAGGGTCTAGGAATGTACAGTATTACACTCGAAGAATTTTGTTAATTTTAGGTAATGGTATAAACTGTGTAGAACATAAAACAAGAATACAAGAAAAACAAGTGTGAAAAACCTTAAATGTTTGAGGTACTATCAGCGATTCTGCCAAATATGCCCTTTAGCAGTAGATACTACTTCTTTGACTATGATTCACATTTTATAACAATAAAAAAGTGACAAAGTGTTGTGAGACCCCAATTTCAAATCTGAACAATAAAAAACTTTTACCTTGAAAAGTAGATTACACAAAAGAGTAGTTTATTAAACAACTAGAATCTAAAATCATAGTTCGATATATTTAATACTTCCTGAGTTATAGGCATGAAAACTTTGGAAAATAGCAAGAAAGTTCATGTCTAGTTTCAACATTCTTTGTTATTCAGACCTTTCTCTTTAATAGAAAATAATTATCATATGTATGCAATATGACTCACATTTGGTTTTAAACAATTGAAAATGTGTACAGTTAAACAATTTACTCATTGAGCCATATTGAAATTCCAATATCTCTGGAACCGAAACACATAGGGTCTTAAAAATGAAGAAAATTAAGATGCCACAATTAAAGTTTGTTAAGACACAATATTTACAAGGACATTAAGATATCATTAAAAATTATTGAGTAACAGGCATGCAAACTTCAGAGAAAAAAACTTTAGAAGTGCTCATTCCCCATTTTTAAATGGTCACCATTGGCACATAATGCAACAAAGATTGCTAAAGTCAACCGATTTTTTCCTAACAGACCTACCATCTCTATGTAAAATCAAATATTATGATGCCATATCAATTTCTCTGGTTGAGTTGGCACAGAATGACCCTATACTGTTTTACACCTACAGTATATCCAGTATGACTGGGTCATCACCATGTCTAATGTAAAATATCCTGAAGCAAAACCAGTTAAGGTCCAATGATGCTATAAGACATGCATATCTCTAGAACAAAAAAGTTCACCCCGAAAAAAATTATTCGGGCATTATTTATTCAACCAATCAGTTCAGAACCCATTTGGCTTTTTTTCTCTGTGGTCCCTAAAATAATATTTCAGAAGATTTGGGATAAATTGCACAATATGGACCACTTTTGTGATGTTCTCATTGAGCCTAACATCTGTCCTCACATTCAGCTTCCCATTCTAATCTTTAATTTGCTGTTCCACAGAAGAAAGTCAGTCAAACAGGTTTGGAATGAGGGTGAGTAAATGGCAAAATTAGAATTTTTGGATGAACTACTCCTTTAATCCCGTGCATTCAGACAAATAACTTCAAGTCATGCAAAAAGGCAATGAGAAGCAGTACTGTCTGCATGGTCATCCAGGTCTGCGAGTGACCGTCCAAGCAGGGCGTGCCCATCTGTGAGGTCGTCCTCCCTGCCTCCCACCTTCGGTCTGCGCACCAACATGTGATCCAACATATGGAAGTAACGGAAAGACTCGACGGCAGAGAGGCGAGCGGCTGGACTTCTGTAGCTGGCCAGTTTGATCTTACGGTACTTGTGTTTGAGGCTCTTCCAACGGTTTCGGATTTGGGTGACAGTGAAGTGGATGCCCCGCTTTGCCAGACTCAGCTTGAGGCATCGGAAGAGGGATTCATTGCGCTGACGCTTCTTATCCAGCTCGTGGACCAGACCCATCTGCTCTATGAGGGCCAGCATGGCAAACGTGTCCGGTTCAGTCCACCACTTGTTGGGCTTCTTCTCGTTGAGGTTCATGGTCTCCTCCCTGTTTGAGGCCCCTGAACATGCAACCCACTTCAGAAAGAAGGTATATTAACGCAATCATTCAGATAATCTAACTCTTATTACAAAATGTAAATGCATTTAAAAACAATATTGTAATTATAACAGTGAAAATCTGGTTTTCAAAACCAGATTTAAATCTGGAAATGACTCAAGTATTTAAAAAAATTTAAAACAAGTAAACATTATGATGTAAAATTATTTTTATGATGTACAATATTTCATATTTTGCACTATTAGGAGCCATTCACACCAAACGCATTTTTGTGTTTGCATTGCATTGAACTGCTTTTCCATAGTTTCTCTATATAAACATTTGCAAAGACGGACAGTGTCAGGTCTTTTGAACGCACATTTTTCACGTTCTCAAGTTAATCTTCATTTTACTACCCCATGTCTCGCTTTTTAAACATAAAAAACATTGTGTGTAAATAGCCCTTTACTACATCAAATTATTAATACTGGCCATGTGAAAGAGAAAATGCAAACATCTTTTCTTTCGCGAGAAATGGCAAAAAAACACTTGACAATTTTTTATCTGTCAGAAATTGACTGAAATTATTGGTTTGTTTAATTACTACAGAGTGCATTGGTACTGCTGACTTTTTTCAGCAGCGTTGGTTCCAGAAGTATATTTTCCATTAATTTTCCCCATAGGGATTTAAAAAAAAGTCTGCATTTAAAGCAGTGTAAGCCATAAACCAAGCCAACAAGCAACCAGGTGAATCACAACATTATAAATGTTTATTTGAAGTAAAAAGGTATTTGAAAATCAGAGAAAAAGACAAAGGTGAAAGACTGTATACTACAGTATAACAGCTTAGTGAGGGGAAAGGATTACAAGCCCATGAAGAATTACATAATTGATTTGAAAACAATAGTGAAATAAAAAAACTATTCATTTAAAGTTGTTGATTATATCTATAAACATATATTGGTATTGCAAAATATGCATATAAATACAAATATTAAAGTATTTAAAACGTGTTTGGTGACTGAATTAATTATGTAATTTGCGGTGATTCTTGGGATAGGCTGTTCCCTGCAACCTCTTTAGGCATGATTTCACAGCAGTGACTCTCCGATTCGTGGAATTTTCTGCACAGCATTATGGGTAATCAAAAAATTCCACTGTAAAACATTATTATTTTAAAAAGTAAGAAATAATGTGATCAGATAGCTTCAAAAAAGCATACGCCATTATTAACCTCTGATCTCACAACAGGTCTAGGTTTACAAGTTATGATTTAAAAAATAAAGAAATAATACTAATACTCAATTTCCTTATGGAGAAAATTAATTCGTTTTTACTTCTGGACCCAGCTTTTTCATTATTGTCCCGCCCTCACCAGTGCACACCTCATCAGAAGAGATGTTGCTAGAGGTAATGTTTTCTTATTAAAGATTATGTACATTAATTTAATAATAAATGTACAAATCATTTATAATAAACACTAATATTTCATTAAAAAAATAAGAGTTATCCATTTTTATTTCATGGTGGCTTTAAATATATTAAATTAATTTAGATATTAAAATGGTTCTCAATCATAACATTTATAAGGATATACCAGAGAGAAGCATTATTGATTGGTATTCTAAAACCTTTGGTCCCCAGTACAAATCATTATTGTTCATATACGCATCATTAGGCCTAGTCATTATTAAATCAAGTGACGTAAAGAATAAACCCCAACACCATAATAAGCATTCACAGATAGTACAGATCACAGACCTGTTAAGTTGTAGGCCTCCTGCACATACTGTAGTGCAGCAGGGATTCGTCGAAATCGCCTCCGCATCGGCCGAAACGCGCTACATTCGCCAAATGACAGACTGTGTAAAAACATTTACGACAGTTGTTAATTGTGAAAGGTTTTGAATCAGTGTTTAGACACCGAGAACATCAGTTTACTTCATACTGAGCCTTTTCCCTCTTGATTTCTCATAGAAATACATCGTGCGGATAGAACGGCCATTGGCTTGAAACATGAAACCTAACATAGGCAGAGATTAACGGACCGACTGATGTTTCCAATTGGTCGGAAACGATGTGTGTAAAGTTATGATGTCTCTCCACATTGTATTTTAAATTTAACATAATTAAAGGACGACAAGTTTCGTTTTTCTAGTGTAAATTATTGTCCAGAGTGTTACTGAAACTGAGAATAAAGACGGCGTTGTCACGTGATGAGTGTTAGTTTTCACAGCGCTGATGAGGCTGGACCAATGACAGTCGTTTGTGAATTCTTGATCAGGATTTTTATAAATGCGGACTATTGTTGCGGATTTCTGTTTTGTTTATCGTGTAGAAATCTGTGGACTGAACATAATGTTATACTTATTCATTTAGGCGCACACGTGTCCACAGTAAAACAAAACAAACCCCGAGATTTGGCTGTGGCTCTATGATTGATTCGGCTTTGTGAGCCGTCAAGCGTCCTCTGGTGGAAGACACCAATATTGAAAACAGTACACTTGCTGCCAGAAGCGATTTCTGCTCCGGCTTGTAGTTGAATAACATTACATTGTGACCTCGTTGCTGCCACATAGTGTATCGGAGTACCTTGTGTTGGTTCACGTAGTAATTGTGAATAATGAATGCACATTTAGAAGTAATCAAAAGAAACTGGCAAAAAGAAGCAAAATTACCACACACCTACTATTACTTCAGTGCAAATTTAATCAAGCATTAGGGTTGATGAAGGGCCATCGCTAGACCCGTTTTAATGCATAGTTGTAATCTGTAATTTAACCCGTGAAATAGTATAGGCCCCCATAAAATATCACTGATAAATTATATCTGAAAATTAGATTTCAGTATACCGATCTGATAATTATTCCCTGACAATTTCAACGATCATATTGTTTTCTTGTGTTTAAAATCAGAACTAGCGACAGGTGCAGCATTTCCGAATGGCAGTTGCCATACTATAGCCCAGTGTTTCCCAATAATGTGCTGTGGAAAATTAGCCAAACATTATATATTTAA
>CM049813.1:8250492-8338333 GCA_027422405.1 Ptychobarbus kaznakovi
TACAGGGTTGAACAGGATTGTTCACACTTTTAAATGTTAACACAACTTCACAACGAAGTAGGCAATTCATTTCTGAAAGCACAGACATACAATAGCATTACAAAAGTTTTAAAAGTCATAGTTATTCTATACAGTATTAAAACATTTTGTAATATGGTTCTGTAAAGTTATAGTTTTGTTATAATAGCCTACTGATCTGTTTGCAATGGATACTATTTTAGACTGTGATTGTTCATAGTGTTTCACTGATAGTGTGTTTTTTGGTTGTTGTTGTTGTTTGTTTTGTATTAAACGCGAGTTGTATTAAAACCATTTTGGGTCAGTTTGATACGGTGGCCGAGAGAGCTCAACGCGTTGCAACTTCAGAAAACACATGCAAATAGAAAAAGCACCAGCAAATCAAGAAAACATTTTCATACGTTTGACAGCAGATGGTGCAAATGCTCAAAAGACAAACAAATAAAGAAACACATGTTTTTTTTTCTATTTGCAGCGCGTTTCTTTATTTGGTTGTGTTGTGAGCATTTGCAGTGTGTGTGTTGTCAAAATGACGAAAGTGTTTTCTTAATTTGCAGGTGTTTTTTTCTATTTGCAGCGCGTTTCTTTTTGGGTTGTGTTGTGAGCATTTGCAGCATGTGTTTTGTCAAATTGACGAAAGTGTTTTCTTAATTTGCAGGTGTTTTTTTCTATTTGCAGCGCGTTTCTTTCTTTGGTTGTGTTGTGAGCATTTGCAGCGTGTGTGTTGTCAAATTGAGGAAGTTGTTTCCTTAATTTGCATGTGTTTTCTGAAGTTGCAGCGCATTGAGCTCTCTCGGCCACCGTAGTTTGAGTCTCAAACATTATCCTAATTATTGATTATAATAATGGTGTATGGAACCCATAACACTTTTAAACATACAAAACTTTTTTATTCATAATATGTCAGATTTCAATTATATTTTACCACTGAACTAGAAAATTACATCGGTTTCCATTTCAGAAATCTGATCACCTGAAAAAAAGTCCTTTTTAATAGAAGTTCATCTTTAAAAGTAATAAAAAAAGGAAAATTCACATAACATTCATTATCCATTGAGTGGATAATTACTATGCCAACATTGAAGAATTACTATTTGAGTTACATGAGTTTTTGGTTGGGTATGTTTGGAATACCATAATACTCATCCTATTTTAAAGTGCTGTTCTGTATGCAGTATGTTCAGTGTACAGTGTGTATGCAGATTTTGCAATTGTGCAGTAAATAACCAGAGAACACCTCATAAAAAAGCACAACATGAATAAAATGACTACACTATAAAATTATTATCTAAGAAGACATATACACTGCGCTAGAATATGTCTTATAGTACTTCCATACTATAAAGTAGGTGAAAAGAGTGGTATGTCCGGGTTCATATTATTAAAAAACAGTAGTTGAAAAGTACCCGGATGATCTACTATTTGTAGATCATCAAAGCCATATTTGATAGACGCTTTACTATCCCTTGAGGCAGGTGCGTAGCCATCATTTCAAAGGTGGGGGGATGGAATGTGTTATACCTGTTTTTTTTCAGTTAACCCTTGTCTAATTGACAGATTTAATTTTTTAATCATACCTTTTTGCTTAATATGCTTTATGATTATATATGAAAAGATATAAAAAAGAAAGAAAGAAAGAAAGAAAGAAAGAAAGAAAGAAAGAAAGAGAAAGAAAGAAAGAAAGAAAGAAAGAAAGATAACAGCTTTTCACTGGCTGGCTTTTCCCTCTTTGTACCTTATTTACCCCAAAAAGTTTCATAGTTGTACATTGAGGTACATATTGGTACTCTAAGGTACTAATGTGCAGCTTTTTGAGTATAAGTTACAAAGATGTCCTTATAGGGGTACTGTTGTTTACATATTTCACATTGTATTTTGTGTGTACAGTACATGGCACACATAATGGATACTTGTACATTCACATACTACTTTATTCTGTTCTGTTCTATTATACAGTCCATTTTTCAGGAATTAAATACAAACGTAATTCAAAACAAACTATTGCAAAGAAACTATGTATTGAGCTTAACTGACAAACATGTCAAGGTATGTAGACCCTAAATCAATTAAACAACGAGATTAAATAAACATTTAGTGACATTTCCTTTAAGCTTTATGGCTGTTTTGTTTAAAAGTAGTAGCTTTGTGACACAGTATTAAAGCTAACATATCTAAATATATAAAGCTACTTAAAACTGAAGTATAAAAAAGTACAAATTAGTCTGATTAATCTATGTTAAAAGGTATAATAAATATCTTATCATAGACAATGCTGTAAATAATCTGTCCTTACCTCTGAAGCCTCACTGAAACTTTCTGCCTCATTCACTCTCAACTCTGAATTCACTTCTGCCTCTGTCTAAATAAAGTAGTGTTTGAAACATGTACACACAGTACAGGGAATAGTGACATACAGAAGAACATAACAAATTAAGTACACTGCTGGACAATAACCAATCATTTGTATCCTAAATTATTTTTTAACATTTTAGTATGGGGAACACATTCACTATTAACTATGAGGTTTGCCTCTAATTTACTGCTTATTAATAGCTTGTAAGGTAGTAGTTGTAGTTGTTAAGTTTAGGTATTAGGTAGGATTATGGGATGCACAATATGGTCATGAAGAACACCAAGTTGTTTATTGTACTAATGTAAAAAAATATATATATTTTACTAATAATGTGTTTTTTTATGATTGATCCATATATAATCCTACAAACACTTGTGTAAGCTATTAATATATTTTATACAATGTAAAAACAGCCAGGTGTTAAAAGCCACTCTTATATGTTCTCACCTGTGAAGTTAATTTTTCTTGTGTGTCATCCTGATTCTGCCCTGACAAACCAAGGCTGTCTGTTTCTTGTTCATTCTTGACAACACATAAAAACGTAAAATTAGTGCAATAATGAAAGAGCACCCCTAAATTAAGATTGTTCCTATATCGGATCGTCAATGCATGCATACTTGATTGAAATAGGCTACATTATGTAGAGTTGGCAGAGTTAAACATGTCACAACACTGTAAAATCTCAGTTCAACATTATCTTTATTCTTATTTGAAGGGTTCTGATAACGTAGAGTTACGAAAAAATACACTGAAAATAAGTGCATGTTTGTCCAGGCAGCTTTTTTTCTCCATATAATTAACATCAAAACTAGATAATTATTAAACAAGAGCAATAGACAGAGTCACTCAACACTGTGCAACATTATTCGGACACCACATGCCAACTTACGCTCCATGACTTTTTCGTAAAAAAGGAGTAAAGATTTTTTTTGTCGCTTTGAACTCATCGCGACCTCTATGAATGTTGAATACAGCGCGGGACTGCGAGTGCAAGCTAGGGCGTGTCCTAATGTGACAAACTGAGTGACTGATTTCCATTGAAATGTAAACGTCATGTATAGACTATCTCGTCTTTTTGAAATTTAAACTTATGCATTTATATACATTGCTCCATTAAAACCTTAACATGTCGAGAACACAACTGTCCAATGAAAGTGCGGGAGGCGAATTTACTTTTTATAAAAAGTGAGGGGGACACGTCCCCCGCGTAAACTACGCCCCTGCCTTGAGGCCACTAGAGAGGATGTGTGAATGGCAGTGAAGTGATAACTAATGCTGGTAAGTCAAATGTTAAGAACAACATGGTTGACAGTGAATGTTGTGCATCCAAATTGCATTGCTACTACCCAAATTCTTACCATATAGAACTGTTACGTCCAGAGTGTTCTCCTTTTTGCATCGGTTCACTAGGTGGTGCTGTTTCTTTTCCAGAGCGGGAGTCGGGTACAGGTGTGGAGTGTTACCTGTAATTAGCATTTGCGTTTAAAAGATGGAGATTCAGAGAACATGATAGGTTCTGGACTTTGAGGCAGTTTATCTTTCCTCTCCAGTCTTGGATTGTTTTTGTTTGTTGTTTTTTCTTGTGGTGGCGAAGTGAAGCATTCTGAACCTATGAAGCTTTCAACCCAATTGCATACCTGTCAAGTTTTGGATTTGAAAATAAGGGAAATTTTCCGGCGCCCGCCGCGAGCAGTCCCACCACCCCAACCAAGCTCCAGTATCCCTTACATTTTAAGACAGGTGACAAGAAAGCTAAAATCACCACTTGTCAACCACTTATAAACTACAATTGGCTTTATGCACAGCTGCACTACTTCCTGAACTTCAGGCAGCTCCTTTGTTTCCTGTCTGCCATTATTGGACAAACTGATTAATCCAGGTGAAAGACATTTAACATTGTCTTTACATTTACATTTCATTTTCATTCCACATTCTTTTCACATTCACACACTCATTCATTTCATATTGCTTTTTTGTACAGTTTTTCTTTTCATTTCACATAACTTTTCTTTACTCTTTTAGTGACTTATTGTACTCATTTGTTGCAGACTTTGCATTCTTTAAGACTGTTTTGGAAGGAGTGTATTTGTGGGCTGAGCCAGAATGGTTAATTTTACATGAGAGTACAGCGCAAACAGTTCTGTTGTCTAACGACATCCTATTCTCTGTAACAATCTTTCGTACCATGCTAAACACCCTTTCTGAACTTGCATTGCTATGGGGAATGCATAGTAAAGCCTTCATAAGTTTTGGCAGCTCACTGAACCTCATGTCCTTTCCTACCAGGCCCCAAAATCTGTCGATTCTGTCTTCTTGGGGGAGTTGCTTGCTATCTGTCACCTGATAGTCTGTGAATTCCTCCCTCATCTTATCCTCTTTCAGCCTCAACTGAGGGAACAGGGCCCCTAGCCTTTCCACTGTAAAGTAAAACAAGTGTTTGACTGAACATTGCAGATCTAAACAAGTATCAAGTATACTGTGCCAATTATTTCTTTGGTTATCAATGGGGAACTGTCCCCAGAGGATGTTGTTATGATGCGATGTAAAGCCCTTGAGACAAATTGTTTGTAAAAATGGGCTGTACAAATAAAATTGCCTTGCCTTGCTTAACATCAATAGGCTTTATGCCCAGCTCCACTACTTCCTGAACTTAAGCCAGCTCCTTTATTTCCTGTCAATTTCTGCACTACAATGGTACTGTTACCACACTGCACATAGCTGTACATACTGTACATATCTGTTTATATGGTTCATACTAAATATCCATATTTATTCAGTTTTTCTGTAATATATAGTAGTGGAGCTGGGCATAAAGCCTATTGGAAACTGTTTCTATTATCTACCTGTCCCTGGAGTTATGTTAAGGCGAGCTGCAGGGTCCAGCACTTTCAGGTCCCTCAGGAGTGGATGGTCGAGGGGAAAGGAGGAGAACATCTTCTTAAGCACTGCCTCATAGAAGCTTCTCACAGTTCTACAACAGCATAAGAGTGAAAAAAATGCATTAGTGGTAATATTTTTAGGCACACTACAGCCCATACTCTCATACTGTCAAATATGATATCATAATATAACTACTGGGTAATATACTCACTGAAAGATTTTCTTCTCGGCTGACACAGGGAGCTCAGCGCTTCTCATGAATGCCTTTGTGTCTGCTCCGATAAAGAGATCTTCATCAGCCAACTGATGTCCATCTCCATACTCCACCTCCCTGAGAGGTAAACCCACGATTGCCCTGGCTGGTATGAGGTAGCCCAGAATCCTCTTTATCAGCCTGCACATCTCCTCTTCAAGTCTGTGAATTTGTACTCCCTCTGACTGCAGATAATATCAATGGTCACAACAAAATAACGGTGAAATAAGAATGCTACAATAAACACAAACATTTAATTATATATTATTATTCACTAATTCATTCAATATCATTGACACCCACCTGGAAGGCAATGTTAAATTCAGATAAAGGCTTAAGGGCAGCACTCAGGAAGAGGAAGTAGGTCTTCATGATTGGATCACGCAGATGGCTTGCCAGATCACGCACTTTAACACTCCTCTCTACTTCCTCATGACTGTTAAAGTAGGCCTACAGTACATAGAGATACAGGGTATAGTAAACTGCATAGTAAACTGTGTAGATATCTGCTGAGTGGAGTTACCATCCTACCTGTAGTGCATCCCACTGGTTCAGCACCCTCTGGATGCAGGTTAACAGACTTAGCCATCTTGTGCTGCAGTACCTGAGGAGCTTCAGGTGGTCTGAATCAGTGAAGTCTACAAACTCTTTGTAAACTTCACATCTTTTTGCACTGAGAGATAGAAAATTACTCTGTTAGTGGTTGGAATTGTGAGTGAGTGAGTGAGTGAGTGAGTGAGTGTGTGTGTGTGTGTAAAGAATATGAACTGCAGGTCTACTAGGCTACCTTGTTCATGAGTTAGCCACATGCAATGTTGTTACATTGTAACACACACAACATTAGGCGAGATAAATAGCAGGCCTATATGTATGCATTTACCTTTTATCAAAGTGGGTGTATATTAGGGCTGTGACGGTGGCCGTGACAACCGCGTCACCGGCGGTGGTCGGTTGTCACCGCGGTTGTGTATTGCCACCGGCGGTGGTGCACGTGACGTCACACACACACTCTAATGTTAATACACAAATTTCCGTTAGATTGGTGAATTTCGGCGCGATTCAGCCATGGATCTAGTT
Source organism: Ptychobarbus kaznakovi (assembly GCA_027422405.1). Taxonomy (NCBI): domain Eukaryota; kingdom Metazoa; phylum Chordata; class Actinopteri; order Cypriniformes; family Cyprinidae; genus Ptychobarbus; species Ptychobarbus kaznakovi. The sequence continues at coordinate 8,257,074 of CM049813.1, forward strand.
GGAAACCCAAATATTACATCGCCGATCTGGGGACATTTTGGATTCGTGCCGAACGAGAAAGGCGAACTAATCAATTTGGATGAAGCCATTTGTAGGCTTTGTGGCAAAGAAATATTGTTAAAAGGGCGAACACTTCTAATCTCCAGAGCCATCTCTGGTCATGTCACCCAGCCGTGTGTACTCAACTCATGTCTTCATTCACTATAAGCAAAAAGTTAAAGTAAAAACAGAATGACTGAGTAATGACGGAGCTTTCGGCATCTGACGCCGCATATTCTCTAAGAGACAAAGAGAGACGAATCTACTTCAACAGTATAGCCTATAGCCTATAGCTGTTTTCATTTATTTCCTTTATATTTATCTTGTGGCCCGTCCATACTGAAAAAAAAGAGAAGAAATGTAAGCTATTTAGTGTTAAACAGGTTGTTTTTGAAAGTCGGTGCTTGAAAAAATCTTTTGCACTTCAAAGTTAATATTTTAATTATAGGAATATAATTAATTGTAGGTAGCCTATAGCCTAATATACCAGTTTTAAATACCCTTTTTAAAAACTTATCTTCGCAGCAGCGCGTCAGTTATGTGGTAATTATTCAGAATTCAGAATCAGAATTATTGTGAGGCAAATTATTTTTTCCTTTAATTTAATCATAAAAGTAACTTCATAATAATAATAATAGGCCTAATAAAAATAAGAATATAACAGGCCTACATTAATTTGAAATGCCAAATCAGGGCTCTAGGCTGATTCTTCCCACTGGTTTCTCTTTTGCGACTAACTTTTTCAGTTGGTCTCACAAGCACAACATTTTATGTATTTTTTTGCTACAACATGGGATAAATCAATGCATGCTGATTAACTTATATCATAGTTTATAGTTATATGGTAACGAAAGTTCTTTTTCGTCATTAGTATTATTTGTGATTTGAGTTTTATGAAGGGGAATTCCTCTTTTGCTAATTTATAAACCGGACTTCAGATGCTTTCACTTTCGCGATCCTGTAGTCACCTTTTACAAGAAAATCTAATTGTCTGTTTTGCTTGCATCTATTCACATTTTAAGACAAAAAAAAGATGGATTATTTGTTATTATTAATTAAAAAGCACAACAACAATAAAACAGCAGGCTACCATAACAGCTTGCATCATTTATTAACACAAACGAATAAGATGAGGCTTGGCATACAGTATTATATACGGATTAAGTTTAGCAAACACTGAGGAATAAAAATAAACAAATAAAAGGAAGCCTTAACGTGAGGTAAACAGCAAAGATAAGCTTTTTAAAATGAAAACAAAACGAAAAACTAAACTAAACTGGCTGCCGGTGACCATGCTTGCATTTTTTTTCTACAAGAATATCAACATATTCACCTTCTCTGGTTTTAAGAAACTGACTTTTACAGTATTTTAGCGTGAAAACCAAATCCTCTGTCCGCTATCATTTCTTCAATATTCGCATCATATTTGCCGCTCGCTGTGTGTTCGTTCGCGCTCATGCTGACACGGCGAGTATAAACCAGGCTCTTCACCCGAACTGCTCGCACTGACAGCGCCTCCCTTTACGTGATCAGTGCAATGACTCCTGCTACATATAGGATTAGTCCAACGAATCGTTCGGTTTGTAATGCGTACCGAACGGTTCAATACGAATAAACGCATCGTTACACCACTGAAATATATATATGTATGTATATGTGTATAAAACCCCCACTCCCCACCACCGCAACACCGGCGGTTGTTGGTGATTTCCCACCGCGGTAGTAAAAAATTGCCACCGTCACAGCCCTAGTGTATATCCCCACCAGGATGTCTTCCACCGATACCTGGGCTGCTCTGATGCCACAGCCAGTGGCCAGCTGTACCAGGTGGCAGATGCAGCCAAGGTCCTGGATGTGGGGCTGGCTGGTCTTCAGTCTGCTGATGACTGAGTTATGTCGGCCTTTCATAACACTCGCATTATCAGAGTTAAAGGCAATCAGATTATCCCATGGGATGCTCTTTTTCTATTGGAAACAGGAAACAATGCCACAAAACGTCTCAGACAAAATGTAAGGTTGTAATTAAATCCAAACTACTAAACATGTCAACAACACAGTGCAGTTCCCCTTACCTTAATGCTTCACTCAGCTTTCCATACAGATTTTCTGCATTTCCTACATTGCATGTAGGCATCTCCAGGAATCTTGTAGCGACCTGCAGAGTGGCCTCATCGTAGAGTCTAGTCAGGATGACAATTCTTTGTCTGTTTTTCTGTTGTTTGATTCGTCACACATCAGTGAAAAGGGCTGAGATCGGCATGTTTTGGCCAACTCATCCTCTAGTTCTGCTGCTATGGCACCTGTTGAGTGTCCAGTAATTAGCTAGTAGCCTACAACATGCATGCCATTGGTTGATGCTCAATTGTTAGAATATTCAAACACATTTCAAACCCATTTTATACCGTTTTAGCAAACGTACAGTAGCCCAGCAGTAAGATAGGTAGCTAACGTTATATAGCTAACTTACCTTTGATGAGTTGAGTAGCCTTCGTTTTCCCGTTGAGTATTTTCGTGCAATAGCAGAGTCCGGAACATGTCAGCTACACACTTGTTGAAGTCATCATGGAAGGAGAAAGGAATGTTGTTTTTGGCACACAGCATTGCCATTTTTACCTCTGCACTTGTGACCTGGTCTGCCTCAGTGGCATTTCTCGTCACGAATGCTGACATCGCCTGGGCATGTTTTTTTTGTGCTCTAGCCCGCGCTTGTGCTTGGCGGATTTCTCGTGCTGGCATACATCATTCCTTCCCCCGTGTGCGATGCTAAAGTCACAGTTACAAATCTTACAAAACGCGTGACTGTCCCCCACCCTGCTCTTCTTCAGAAAAATAAATCCGTTGTCCCATTGATCGCGGTATTAAACACGAGGGTTTTGGTTTTTTGGCAGGAGTGCCTTCCTTCTCTGTCCTGGCGTCCATCATCTGTCTGTTTTTTCTTCTTTTTTTCCCGCGTCGTCACTCATCAACTCATCATCTGACCTCACACACTAACCTGTAGTAGGCTACTGCAGGTGGCAGTTATCGCGAGGCTAGTGACAGAGCTCAGATTTTTTGGGGGGGGACGTTTTTTTTTTTTTAATAACGCAGGTTAAAATACGGGAGATTTACGGGAAAATACTAATACGGGAGGACGGCGGGAAAGAAGGGTAAATTACGGGACTTTCCCGGCCAAACGGGATACTTGACAGGTATGCAATTGTATCGGAAAAAGGTTCATTACTCGAAGCTTTTTAAAACGGTTCATGCTGTGGCCATCTTGTGGTCATACAAATGAATAACAACTTCCAAAGTGCTGTGATTCATTACAGCTGCTGGTTTCACATCGGGTTCAACTACTGATTCCTTATTTTAATTTATTGTATAAACATAATGGACATTGTCATAGTCATGCATTTGTGTTGGTGTACAGCCACTAAAATAATTAAACTAACTCAAACATAAACTCATGAATTAAATCTGTGATTTGTGAATGTTAACTCTGCCTCAGTTCTTAGACTGTTATTTCATGGGCAAAGTTCATTTGACCTTAATATATAAATTACTATAAAAAGAAAACAATGCTAACGCATTATAATGGAATATAATGTAAAGGAAACGGTGCTGAGGTTCGCTTCGTTTGAACCAGATATGAAGCAGTCACGCGGTTTTCAGGAGAATGAAGCTTTGGACTTCATAGATCACGTGCTTTTGGCAAAACGAATCAAGCTCCGATACAGTGCTCCAATGTGAGATCTTTAAATTTTTTTAAACAAGCTTTGAAGCCTGGGTGCCGAACGTCACATCACTAGTTTTTTCCTTATTTATACATTCTTGTAATATTTTTGATTAAATGATTATTTGTTAAAATTAGTCGTATGTGTGGCCTCCCCTTTCTACAATGCTGCTTCACCCAGAGCCAGGTGGTTGTAACAAGAGGTGAGTGATTCGAGAGTGATTCGAAAGCATAGGATCCATCTACTCTCCTATCGCTCTTGCGGTACTTTGATGTCATACACTGATCATTCTGCATAGCGCCGCTTCAAGTCGACCACACCTAATAATATACTTTGCAACAGTTGCAAAGTAAGTTCAAAACAAACATACCTAGACAATTCAAATCACAGTTATAATTGTACAAAATTAGGATATGCAGTGGAATTACTTATTAGTATTATTTTAAGGGAGCAGCACCGTAGGTGCTTTCCTGTGCAATGACAGTCATGTGAAGTGAAATAAACAGCTGTTGATAAACATGCTGCCCCATGACACTGTAATAATGTGTAATTTACCAGTAGGACAAAGTTATATTTGGATCATTCAGTCCATTCCAGTAAAAGACATTATATCTGTGATCAGGCCCTTTAAGTAAATGTTTGACTTGTCATTATATAAAACAGGGTTCGGGAGTTTCTGTTCATCTAAACCAGGGGTCGGCAACCTACACTGCACGCAGAGGGATAATCGCTGGCATGTGAGCAATAGAGAAAACTGCATGCTGACGTACATTTTGATGTAATAACGTCTCATAGTCACACAGCCTGTTAGGAGCTCTAAATACTTTCTAAATACTTAAAGTGTTATAATTAACTTGCGCTATTCTACGGAGATACACGTGATCGCTGCACATAGGTGCTTCAGATCAAAGTCTCAGTGTCAAAATGACTGAGATGGCCAATAAAATCAAAGTAGCCGGGGTTTACCATTTACAGATGTACAGTATATCCAGTGATGCAAACTACTTGAATTTTTTTCTCAAATATGGCCATTTTGAGAGAGAGATGTGAGAATTATAAGCGCCCATCTCTCTCTACAAACAATGAAGCTGAGTATAGTTACTTAAAATACAACAATTTTACCCCCTCATTGTTGAGAAATATAAAGTAGCGAATCAGTATCGATTAATAAAAGTCGCGTGGCAGCACTGACAAGAAGTTTATGAGCTTCCTCCGATCTCTGTGTGTGAGTGATTTGTGTGAATTAAAACGGTGATTAAACGGAACGGTTTTAATACATTGGCCTTGTCTCTCACACACACAGTGGCGTTCAGTATGGGCACACTGTATAGCTGTTTTTCAAGAAATGTTGGGGGGGGGGGGTATTGGCACAGTGGTTAACCAGAAAAAAAAAATGGCACGTCATGCTGAAAAGGTTGCCGACACCAGATCTAAACGCTGTAGCTATGGACTCAAGAATGGTGTTTGTCTTATTATGGATGTTGCTGGGATCCATCTCTACTGGTATCAAACTAAAAGAAAACGGTTATGTTGACGTAATAATCACAATTGATTCGAAAGTTCCACAGGATGACAACCTAATTGATCAAATCAAGGTGAATATGCTTCTTTTTTTGTTGGTCTATTTAGTAAACTTTGTGCTTTAATGGTTTAGTGACTTTAGAAGATTTTGCTGTTTAAATATAAAATGAAAAAAAAAACATTTAAAGCAGACAGGAATGTACAGTATATAATACATTTTTGTTGACAGTATTTGTGAAATAAATTAAAGCAATTGCTTATTTAATAAATACACTCATTCAGAGTGTTTTCCCCTTCATTTTATCTCTTATGGCATTTGATCTTGAAAATATGAATTTGCAGTCACTTCATTTACATATGATGTTGCTGAGACAATTTCTACGGCAAACACAGGCCAAAATAAGAATTGATAATCCAGCACGTGGTGATGAACCATACACTAAACAGTATGATAAATGTGGGAGCTGAGGGTCAGTACATTAATTTCACCCCAGAATATGTGTCATTCATCCAGCTTTACGAATCAAGAGTTGCATATTTTTTACTTCCTTCAACATTAATTAATTTATCTTTAAATAATAAGACTTTTAAAAGATCTAATAATCTGAACGCCTGTTCGTTTTATAAGCAGGTCTTTGTTTTTTTCAGGAAAAGTTTTTGTGCATGAATGGGCTCATCTGAGATGGGGAGTGTACGCTGGCCAGAGCCTCCCAGCCAGACAACTTACATTTTCCACCCTGCAGCCGGAGAGTCTCACCCATCCAGGCTGCGAGCTTCCATCTCCAGTCAGGTGACGGCGAGTGCCTCCCGGCCACCCAACTTTACCTTTCCTTCTTCACCTGTCCGACAGTGAGTCTTGATCTCCCGTCGGACGCTGGCGAGGTGCTCCCGGCCAGACAACCTTACCTTTTCCATCCCGCGGCCGGCGAGACTTACCCATCCAGACTGCGAGTATTTTCCTCCCGTCGGATGTCGGCGAGAGACGACATACCCGATCATTCATGCAATCTTAGCTTTCAGTCCACCACCGGCGAGGCTTAACCATCTGACTCGCGAGTATTGATCTTGTGTCGGTTGCCGCAAGAGCCTCCCGGCTGGACAACCTCAGCTTTTCCTCCTACGTCAGCGAAGCTAGCCCATCAAACAGGTGACCATCACCAAACTTTACCTTTCCGTCTTCACCTGTCCGACACAGCGAGTCTTGACCTCCCATCGGACGCCGGCAAAAGAGAACACTCCCGGCCAGACAACCTTGCCTTTACTAGTCCCACGTTGGTGATGCTTACCCGTCCGACACAGCGGGTATTTTTCCTCCGTTGGGCGTCGGCGAGAGCCTCACAGCTAGACGACTTACCGCTTCATCCTTGGTCGGCGAGACTGACCCGTTCGACTAAGTGAGTATTGGCCTCCCGTAGAGCGTCGGCCATCGGTCTCAGTCACCCACCTAATTTTCTGTCCGACGGGCGACGAGGACTAGCCGACGCTGCAGTCATCATCCGCCCGCCGAACACCATCCAACTGTCTCTGCTATCCTCAGACCTTTCCCCCCCCCACCTGGCAAGGCTTACCCATTCGATTACTTGAGTCTCAATCTCCCCTCGGAGGCTGCGAGAGCCCTCCCAGTTCCGGGTTTTCTCTTCTCCCTACTCGTCGGCGAGGCTATCCGTCTGGCAGCATAGTCTTGATCTCATATCAGACGTCGACGCTGGTCTCCCGGTGGGCTCCTATGCTTGCCACCCGCAAGTGACGCTCATCCATTCGATGCCGTGTGTCTTGATCTCCCATTGGATGTCCTGAGAGCCTCCTTGTCGGACGTCCCAAACTCTTTTTATCTGTCAAGCTGATAGGACCCACCCGTCCGACGACGGGGTATTGTGCCCTAGTCGGAGGCTTCATGGGCCCTCTCGGACAGATACTGCCCTCTGTCCTCTGATTAGCAGGAGCTGACGGCCGGTAGGGCCCGTACGCCGACTCCGTGAACTATCCCACTGCAGACAACTCGGGTCCTCCTGGCCAGGGCCTTAAACACGCTGCTCCTCCATCGGTGGGCAGGGCTCACCCATCCCAACGCGGTGAGCCATCGCTGAGCCTCGGTTTGAGCCCTCCCCGAGCGGTCGCCAGCAACCAAGCAGTTCAATCCAGCGGTCGATGGGGCCTACCCATGCATGCCAAACCACTCCCTCAGAGCTCGTAGGCCGCCCCGGCCTGCCACACAAGTTACTCCTCGGAACAAGCTCCGGCCAGATCTCAAGCGCATATTTGGTGGGGATCTTAGTCTGGCGGGTGTCCTACGCTCTATTGTTTTTTGGGGGGTACTCTGGGTTCGGGCCATTCCTGAGGTCGGAGCCCTTCCCCAGGACAGCATGCCTAGAACGTATTACCATACTCGCCAAATACGCATTACTTTTATCGTGCTAATAGATGCAAGTATAAAATCGTGAAAAGCTCTTTAATGTTCCTTCCAAGTCTGCATTCTGTAAGTACTGAGATTGCATGTTTCCAAACATTCCACAATATTATTGTAGTAACTAGTAAATTAATTTATGACATAGACCAAATAGATCACTGGCTGTTTTCTTCTATTTACAATGTAACTTAGATGTTAATTCGCACAATTAATGTCTACATCAATAAATTTTTTGTAACAGCTGCTTGAAAAGTCACTTTTGCTAAATATAAATTTTGAATTTTTATATTCGTCCAACCCTGGACGAATCTTCTTACCTCCCTAGCCATGTTCGGCCACCAGTAGCAGTCTTTCAGCAGCGAAAGGGTAGCGATGGCACCAGGATGGCCAGTGCCTAGTGACGAGTGTACAGAGTGAATAAGAGGATCGCTTTTCAGAGATAATGGGTTCCTGTAGGTCTTCTCCTGCTTTGGGGGCATGAAGTCGCAACAGGGCATCCACCTTGATGTTCTTGGGTCCTGGGCGGTAAGAGATACTGAAATTGAAGCATGTGAAGAATAATGCCCAGCGCGCCTGCCGTGGATTGAGCCTCTTAACCTACAGTACCTGAGGGAAGCTTTTATGATCAGTGAGCACTGTAAAAGGGTGTTGAGCTCCTTCCAGCCAATGCCTCCACTCTTCAAGGGCCAGTTTGATGGCGAGAAGTTCTCTGTTGCCGATATCGTAGTTATGTTCCCCCGGGCTGAGTTTCCGTGAGAAGTCACATGGATGGAGTTTCTCGGGATTCCCCTGCTGCTGGGATAGGATCACTCCAACTCCTGTAGTTGAAGCATCAACCTCGACAATGAACGATCTCTGGGGATCAGGATGTACGAGGATAGGAGCTTGGGTGAAGGCTTCTTTCAAACTTTCAAATAAATCTTGGCTACTGGGGACCAGGACAGAGACTTGGGTTTGTTGCAGAGTAGGTTGGTAAGAGGACTAGTGAGGGTTCAGCATGAATCGGCGGTAGAAATTGGAGAATCCCAGGAATCGTTGGAGTTCCTTGATGGTAGATTGAATTGGCCAGGTTCTGATAGCTTCCACCTTCCCCTCGTCCATCCGGATGCCACTGCTCTCAATATGATATCCGAGAAACTGAACTGTGGATTGGTGGAATGAACATTTCTCTGCTTTCTCTGTCGTAGTCGTTGGAGGACCTACGCAACGTGGTGGCGATGTTTGGCCAAGCTCCGAGAGTAGATGAGTATATCGTCAATATATACCAGGACGAAGAAGCGGTGGAGATACTCTCGGAGCACCTCATGCATGAAATCCTGGAATACGGAGGGGGCGTTGACCAGACCATACGGCATAACCAAATATTCATCACGAAAGCAGTTGTACACTCATCCCCCACGCATATCCAGATGAGGTTGTACGCGCTGCAGAGGTCTAGCTTGGTGAAAATGGTGGCACCACGGAGATGATCCAAGGCCGCTGGAATGAGAGGAAAGGGATAACGGAATTTGACTGTGATATTGTTCAAGGTCCTGTAGTTGATACAAAGCCGCAAGCCTCTGTCCTTCTTGGCCACAAAAAAAGAAACTTGAAGCAGCAGGGAACGTGGAAGAGCGTATGTAACCTTGTTTGAGTGCCTCTTCAATGTACTCCTCCATGGCCTTCTTTTCGGGGAGTGAAAGAGGATAGATTTTCCCTTTGGGCACTGGCTCACCTGGTATTAGATCTATTGAACAGTCCCATGGCCGGTGAGGAGGGAGTTGGGAGGCCTTCTTCGGACAAAAGACTTCACTGAAGTGGGCATAACAGGTTAGTATATCAATGGATTGTTTTTCAAGAGGGCATTCGATGATGATGGAATTCAGGGATAGGGTCGGCTTGACTCGCAATGTTGGTTGAGTCAGGTGAGGAAAGCAATCCGGAAAGCACTGGTTACCCCACTTCAGGACGTCTCCCGTGCGCCAGGCTATTTAAGGTTCATGAAGAGCGAACTAAGGCCTCCCGAGGATGATGTCCGTGATGGCTTCCTCCAGAACCAGTAAACTGATGTCCTCTTCATGAAGGAGACCTAATCGTAGACGTACGGGACCAGCAATCAGTTTGATATCATGACGGCTAAGAGATTTCCCGGTTATGGAGTGGATTTGGTAGACCCTGGGGTTGACATTTGCAGGGATTTTGAGCTGGCGGCAGAGGCTCCCCAATATGAAGTTCCCGGCAGACCCTGAGTCGAGGAGGGCATGGACTGGAATAGATAGGTTGGGTGCAATAAGTGTTACCACAATAGAGAGAGGTTTCATATTTTGAGGTATGGGTTGAATTGCACTCACCAAGAGACGAGGAGGATGAATGGGGCATGTTGAGATCACATGCCTGCCATTTCTACAATAAAGGCATAATCCTCTAGTTAGACGCCTCTGCCGCTCAGCGGATAATAGTCTCATGTTGTCGGTTAACATGGGTTCTGTGACTGGTTCTGGAGGATGGTTGGCCTCTGGGTGACGGTGTGGAGGAGTGCAACTGTTCGGGGTTTGTTCTTCAAAGCAGGACTGCATGCGGGTGGAACAACGGACAGAGAGTTGAATCAAATTTTCCAATCCACAGGTGTCATCGTAACCGGTCAATTGCAGGCATAATCAGGGTTCTAACCCCTGGCAATGGGTGGTGACCAAAGATCGCTCATTCAAGCCATTGCCCGCGGCAAGGGTTCTGAATCTTAGGGCATACTCCTTGAAGGGTAGGGAACCCTGTCAGAGATGGTGCAGCTGGTCACTGACGGAAGATTCATTCGATGGGCATCAGAAGACCTCACTGAAATGAGCGATAAAGTTAGCAAATGACTGGGAGACATTACCTGCTTGAGCCCAGATTGTCTCTGCCCATTGCAGTGCCTTGCCGGATAGAAGGGAAACGAGGAAAGCAATATTTTATTTTTCATTGGGGGTAGAGATAGGGTTGCATTTCAATGGCAAGCGTACATTGTAGAAGAAAGCCGTTGCACTCCTCCGTCACACCAGAGAAGGGCACTGGTCGGGCCATGGGACTGGCGATCATAGGCAGAGAAGAAGTGGCGGTGGTGGATGCGGAAGTGGTCGGTAGTGTTGGTGGAGGTGCGGGAATGAGAACTCATCTGAGATTATCCACGAGTTCCTGGAAATGATCCGGTTGGCTCATGCTGAATCACTCTGTCTTTCAAGGTCCGATCTTCTGTTATGGAAGCAGACTGGACACAGAGGATTATCATCCAATGCTATGTTTATTGATTTCAGCAGCGGTTAAGCAACCGATGGAGGTGAGTAGAAACTTTGATACTTGATGCAATTGAGAAAGGATGTGCTGAGATGGTTTTGTCTTGCCAGGAACTAGTGAATGACTGGGAGCAGCACACACCCCAGGATGACAGTGGAGGAGATGTTGGATGATCAACGGAGAGGAGCAGATGATGGGATCCAGGGAATCAATGATGGAGTGGAAAGGAGGTAAGTAAACAAACAGGTTAGTATCAGGTAAGTAGTAGCGAAGAGTAATGAGAGTCCACTTCGTATAGACGAGATCGGACAACTGACTGGAGTGGGGTGTGTGCTTATGTAGTGCTGGGGTGATTGGGTGCAGGTGCCTTTAATTAATACTCATGTGACTGAGATCGTTGTGATGGATTGGTGGTGGAGCCTGGACAATCTGTGACACAATCAGTATAGTGGTTACATTTTCATCATGCTAAAAACATACATCATCTACAGTATATATTAGCAATGGTTATTAATGAATTGGACATTTCAATTGGATATTTGCCGCAAAGATTATTTGTTAGTGATAGCAGATGTATATAAAATCTGTCGCATATCTAGGTTCCTCATGGTGCTAGAAAACAGGACATTAAGGAAGTGATTTACAAGCATTGGGTTGAAAGTAGAGTTTTGTCTGGTGTTGCAGTTCAGGTGTCAGCTTCCATAGGGGAGGGGGCGGAGGAACCCAAACACGTGGAGTGAACAAGCATAGATCCCACCAACCTTCCTTGTCCCAGTAATCCTTTGCTGGCGATCAGAAAGAGACATAATTGGAGTTAAGCAGGCAGCAATATCAGAGTCAACTGTTGCATGTGTGCACAGTTGAACTTGAAACCCAGCAAGTGGTCAGACTCAAGGAGCTGGAGCTGGAGCTAAAAGCTTAAAAACCTCTTTACTCCTCGGCTGCTTATGAACCAAGCATGAGTGTGCCTGTATCATCAACCATAAATGCTTCCACTCTGAGCCCAACTCCTGCACCACAATGTGCTTTACAAGTAAGTGACCCTGAATTTGATAGCAGTACACAATTTGCTCTAATTCCGCTGTATCGTGAGAGTAAGGTTGAGAGAGTTAATATTGTTGGAAGAATTTAAGAATTGTTTATCCGTGAAAATTTACTTAAATGGGATTACTCAGGGATTAGGAACGACACTCCTGCCCATGAGTAGAGAACTGGATTCTCTGGGACTGGGAACGGCACTTCTGGCCGTGACTTGAGAACTGGATTCTCGGGGACTGGGAACGGCAGACTCGGTGTCCGGGCTCAAGGTGACGGTAGCGGCAGACTCGGCATCCTGGCTCGAGGTGACGTTCACAGACTTGGCATCCTGGCTTGAGGTGACATTCACAGACTCGGCATCCTGGCTCTAAGGGGACCGTTCACAGACTCGGCTTGCTGGCTCGGGGTGACGTTCACAGATTCTGCATCCTGGCTCGAGGTGACGTTTACAGACTCGGCATCGCGGGCATAAGGGTTAACTTATGCTTCTAATATGTTTGTTAAACGAGTTTGCTAATGGGTTCCCTATATTTTCACTTTAGAATACTGTTTCAGGCTCTAAGCAATTTCCACATAATATATTTATATATTTTTTATTACTAATGGTTTTTCCTTGTATTTTCACTTTAATTTAGCCATTGCCTTAGATACAGAAATAATGTTTTCAACGGTAATTTGATATATGATGAGGGAAACAGAGACACACAAACTGTAAAAAAAATCTGTTAAATTTTATAGTAAAATACCGGCAGCTGTGGTTGCCAGAATGTTACCGTAGAAAACATGGTAGCAACATTTTAGGATTTACAGAACTGTTTAAATTTACAGTGAAAAAACGTATATTTCATTAACTGATACAATGTTAATATACAAACTTTTCAGTTAACTCATTTTATTTGCAGAAACCAACTGCACTTAAATTGTCCTACTGCCATTTGTTTATAAACTAATATTTATAATATTTAAGTAAGTGAGCATAAGAGTATTGAAAACTATTTTGCTTAAATACATGAAGGTACACGACCTACTGTTTTTTTTCTTGATTTTTCACTGAAATACCGGCAGCTCTGGTTGCCAGAAATCTACAGTTTTTTTTATTTACGGTGTATTTCTGTTAAAATTACGTTTGTGTATTATTTTTTTCTTTCATCTCACACATTTAACCCCTTTAATCCCACAGAAAAATCCTTGGTTTTAAAGAGCACTTATATATCCACACTACAGAGTGTTACTACACTGGTAAGTATAATGAAGTTAATGAGAGAATGAAGTGACTAATTAAATGACGATTGAGCTTTAGTGATGAACACCTGCTGTTAACAAGTAGAATCACGAAGGAAAGAGAAACAAGAGCAGAGAAACAAAACTTACAGCCAAAGCTAAGGTTCAAATCAACTGAAATAAAACACATTAAATCTCTGAAGATCTCAGCAGAAGGGGGATTAAACAACTCCACAAACAGCATCACCAGCTTCTTGTCACAAAACACTCTGACTTTATTTCTGTCATGTGTACAAAAGCTCTTATTGAGATTTTAGGTGTTGCGCTTTCATTTGAAGTCATTATATTGGCGATCAGTGGTTGCTTTAATTGGGCTCTTGAACCTTTTTAAAGTTTATTTGGTTGCTTTAATTAACTGTGTTTATTAAGTACAGTTTTTAAAGCAAGACAAGCCAAAATAATCTATGATCAGATAAGACTGATGTGTGTGATGTCAAAACCATCATGATCTAATTCACTGATCTTACCCAATGTTTAATCTGTTTTTAAATATGTGATATGTTAATATACTTAAATTGCACCACTGATACTACAACAATCAAATGTTGTGAAACAGTTCTAAGCACAATATGCACAAATAAATGTATTGAACTACGGCAGAACTTAAACACACACAGACATCAACAATCAGCGTATGAATCTCAAAATTGGTGACAATCAAAAATAATAAAAAATCGGTTCAACTCTGAACATCACAAAACAGTCTACTGAAAAGTCACAACCAAAACAACACCAAAATAAAAGCAAATAAAGAAAATAGTAAGAACATTCAGCTGCATAATTTATTAATGCCGCAATGCATGCTGGGAGTTTTGTACTGGCACCCAGCATGCTTTGCGGCATGATTTTTTTTTTTTTTTTTTTTATAGTCACCGTTGTTGAGGTTCATGGGATGATTATTGATGTCTGTGTGTCTAAGTGGTGCTACAGCTCTAAAGGTTTTGTGCATAAAATGTTTTTACAATTCCTTCATAGTTGTCAACATGTTTTACAGTAATATTACTACCATAAAAAATAATTTAATTAATTACAAATCACCCATATTGTTTGATACTAAATGAAATCAGATCTTTGGTTGATGATGACCATCAACAGTTAATTAAAACTACTTTCTTTTGGCTTTTCTTGTCATAACAAATGTGCGTCACAAACACAGTTATAACAACCAAAATAAAATTAACATTAAAGGCTCACGGGTCAAGAGCATGACTAAAGCAAACACCGATCACCAAAATGGTGAGGTCAAACAAAGCATTTGAAATAAAATATAAACCTCTGTTAATTCATAGAAATATGACAAAAAATTAAGTCAAACTGGTTAGTAATAAGTGGAGCTGGTCATTCTGTTTGTGGAGTTGTTTAATCATCCTCTGCTGTTTTATTTCAATTGATTTAATTTGAGGCTGTGGCTGTATGTCAGTTGTAGTTTTGTTTCTGGTTCTTTCATTCAGTGATTGTTTGTTAACAGCAGGTGTTCATCAGTATCTGAATTCACTCATTAGTTCTCAATCCCTCTGTCTAGTGGACTATATAGTGAACTAATGTAGGAACTAGTGAATGAGGGTGTAGGGTGTGGTTTCAGACACAGTCTATGAGTGTCGACTCTGAGGCTGCTTTCTCGAAAACAAAGGTTAGATCTCTTACAGTTATTCACTGTATATAGTAAGGAAACTTACTGTTAATCATTTAACAGGTTTTTACTGTGGCATTTTTACAGCCTTTTACTGTTAAAATCACAATCATTTTTTATAGTGCACCGTAAAAAAATAAATGTTGCCCAGTTACGGCAAGGCATTTATAGTGGGTGTGCGGTTGATTTCTTGCAGATCATGCTCACAAAAATGTATTTACCATGCAAATGAAAACTTGAAATAAAATGTATTGTATGTGTAATGTATTATATTGTATTTATAGTGTAATGTATTATATTTATATTTATTAATATTGCATTTACACAATTATCATAATATTAGTAGTAAATAATAAGAAAGTATTGTGTTACAATCATCATTAATCATCCGTAGTTAGTTAATAGTTATTTTACTTGAATCTGAATAATTAACAGTAGTTCTTCGGAAGGTATGACAGAATTAATTAGTTATTGATTAGCTAACTGTTACTTAACACAATGATAAACGTCTATTACATACTGATTAGTTAACACATATTCCTTAGTAGTAAATAGTAGTGATTACTGTGTTAATGAAGAATTGCGTATTAGTTCTACAGTAATTCCTTATTAGTTATGCATTAAGTAAGAAACGGTATTCTAAATTGTTACCAATTTGGCATTATATTGTCAGGATTCAGGTTTGATCTGTCTCTTTAATGTTAACATTGTTTTTTGTTTTGTCACCCTTCATCAAGCTTTGCAATCAGCACGGCCATGCACGCTCTCTCAGTCATTCATTATCCTTATCACTGTATCACAATTCAGTGTTTGGGAACTAGCCACCAGTTCTTCCATTTCTTTTAAATAAATGCTTGAGTTGATCTGCTTTTTGCATCTGAGTCATTTCTCATGGGAAATCCTAACATCCATCACTTTCTCGCTAGTGGATCCTCTGCAGTAAATGGGTGCTAAATTTCTCCAAATCTTGGATGGCCTGAGGGTGAGTAAATTTTCAGCATTTTTTGGGATGCACTATACCTTTAATAAGTAGTTATTTTGATTATGCAATATAAACAGAGAGGACTGCATAGAAATGAATAAATACATATAATGCAAAACAGGAAGAAAATTATTAGTGCAGTGAACATGCTGCTCTATGACACTGTGATGACATGTTTTTTCCTGATTATTTCCTATCATCATTTTATGGCACTAAAGGATCCTTATTATATATGACCTTAAACTCTGAAGTTAATTTTTTACTTGACATTGTTCAAAACAGGGTTCGAGAGTTACTGTTCATCTAAACTCTGCAGCTATGGACTCAAGAGCAGTGTTTGTCTTATTGTGGACATTGCTGTCATCCACCTCCACTGGAATCAAACTAGATGGAAATGGTTATGTTGATGTTATAATCGCAATCGGTTCAAGAGTACCACAGGATGACATAATCATTGATAAAATCAAGGTGAATATGTATTTTTTGTCTGTATAACAAACTTAATGTACTTGAATAGGTTTCAGAGGCTATTGTGAAAATAATTCCTTTGATAATATTTGTGAATGAAAAAAATTATGATTATAATTATTTTTGTATAAATCTTTTAAATTTCATTCTCACAGGAAATGGTCACTGAAGGGTCATATTATCTTTATGACGCGTTGGATGAAAAGGTCTATTTCAAAGAAGTTACAATACTAGTCCCATCCCACTGGAGTATTAAGAATTTTACCAAAGCAAGAACAGAGTCCTTTGAAAAGGTAAAGAGAATTAAGCCATTTTATCTTACATGTCAATAAATAATAATGTTCACAAATATATTACTTCCCTTGCATAGAATGTTTCTCAGACCAATTCTATGTTAATTGCAGGCCCACATAAAAATTGATTATGCTCATTTAAAAAACAACGTTGAACCTTACACTAAACAGTATGGAGAATGTGGAGCTGAGGGAGAGTTCATTCATTTCACCCCAGAATACCTCCTGAATGACACTTTAATTGAGCTTTATGGATCAAGAGGTGAATGTTGTTTATTTTATCATGAAATAAAGATGTTGCAAAGGTTTATTTCTGCAGTAGTGTGTTTGTTTTATAGTTAGTTATTTTATTAGTTTATATTATTGGTTGTTTATTTGTAGGAAGGGTCTTGGTACATGAGTGGGCTCATCTGAGATGGGGCGTGTATGATGAAAACAATGACAAAAAACCATTCTACTACTCTAATGGCCGTATTGAACCTACAAGGTTATAAACTTTTAACAAAAAGAAAACATATGATTAAACTCTCCTTGGAAATTATCTTAACGATTGGTTTCCTGCTTTAGGTGTAGCAAAAACATTGAAGGTCAGTTTTATGAGATTACTGATGGAGGATCTCTTCAATGGTGCCATGTTGATCCACAAACTTTACTACCTAACAAGGAGTGCAAATTTTTTCCAGACAGATATCAAATCACAAACAGCTCCATAATGTTCTTACCAAGTCTGGATTCTGTAAGTATTGATTGTACAGCTACACTTTAATATTTGTTGTAACAATTGTCATCAAACTATGAGTTGACAACACACATGAGCTTTATTCATAGTTTTAGTCATGCAGGGATAGATTTTTGGCCGGTGTCAACCCTCATCATCCCTGAGGAAGTACACATATTATGGTCTTAATACTGTATAAATACAGACTTTTTTTTTCTTTGAATGATGGTTAAAACATATTAACCATAGGGGTAAAGTATTGGAGTAAATGTAACTAATTACTGTACTTGAGTATCTTTTTGGATACTTTATAGTTGTACTGAGTATCAAAGATATTAACAACTTTTACTCTCTATTTCACTACATTTTTGAATGAGTTTATGTACTCTTTACTCCTCTACATTTGTAATGACTGTTGCAGTTACAAATTACATTTTGCATAGTACCTAGTTTTTCTGCAGCAGTTTATTTCTGCTACAAAAGATGTGACATCGCCACTGAAAGTACTATATCTTGTGCGTTTTGTCCTTACTCACTCAAACTTGTTAACAAGGCTACTTTACATGAATGCGTGTTCCTTAGCAAGTAGTTGTGAATCACAGGTTTTTTAAATATAAGGACATGACTGCAGCTGGCAATGAGGCCAAAACCTAATCTAATCTAAGCAATAAATATGGTCAGCTCACATTGGTTTTGTTGTGTTAAATAAACTTTCATACCATAATTGCAGCTTGTGGGTAGCTGACAAGAGAAGTACTGAAGTTTTACATTTTAAATATTTTCTCTGCTTTTGATGAAACTGGTGTCCTCGGCCCATCTGTGCGTATCTGATGATAAAGTTCATTTAAAATTCTATTTTCAGGTGACTGCATTTTGTCGTGAAAACGAGCACAATTATAAAGCTCCAAACATGCAAAATATAAAATGTGGCAAAGCAACATGGACTGTAATATTTGAGGATTCTGTGGATAAAGATGCACTTCGTTCTCTGAAACCACCAGAGTTCCCTCCACCACCACCATCTTTCAAAATTGTGCAGCGAAAGCAACGGGTTGTTTGCCTCATCCTTGATGTCTCAGGAAGCATGGCAGTATGTAATAACAGACATTAACTTCATTTCAAAACAAAGATGATAATCTTTTTATGTCACCAATGCTTCAAAATAAATTTGATAATAAATTTTGAAGCAAATGTACATTCCCCTTCGTGGGAAATTCTAACTGCATCCTCTAGGGGTCGCTATGGGGGACGCCCGTCAGCGTGACCCGTGTCTGAAGCATACATACAAAAAACACAACTTGTTGGCCAGCGACAGCCTATGACGTCACTACCGGCGTGACCACAGAATAAAGGGCGCTGGGAGAATACATCATCCACTTTTTTCGTCTCTACTGACTGCTCTGTTCCTGTGGCTCAGTGGTTAGAGCATTGCGTTAACAGCGCAAAGGTTGTGGGTTCGATTCCCAGGAAACACATACTGACGATACAAATGTATAGCCTGAATGCACTGTAAGTCGCTTTGGATAAAAGCGTCTGATAAATGTAAATGCTCTGTTTGAAGCGTGCATTCTGGTAATAAACAGTTTCCAAAGAACTATCATGGCGAGCACAAGCAAGGCATTTAAGAGATGTGTGGATCTGTGTCCTCGCTATTTGACACCCGATGACACACACAATCTTTGCGTCTTTTGTTTGGGCGATAAGCACGCACGCGATGTCCTCGAGGGGGCAATCTGCGTGCACTCTGAGCTTTTTTCTATGAAAAAGCTCCGCTCTCGTCTGCCCCTCTTTTCGAGGAAGGAGGGGCAGCCGTCTGCTTCCCGCGATTAAGGAGCCACCGTTGCCGAGGCACAGAGGATAATTAAATTGTGGGGTTCGCAGGTGGATCTGGCCGATGAGTTAGAGAGGGAGCTTTCCTTTTCGCACGCGTCGGGCGAGAACGAGGGTGAGCTGCTGGATTATGATGCGATCTCTCTGACATCATCTGATCCAGCGGCTAGTGCTCTGCTGGGTTATGCCCAGGAAGAGCAGATGTTTGAGGGCGAGGAAGTTGAGACTGAGCTCTCTCAATCCTCCTGCCCTGCGTATGAAGAGCTGGTGGAGGTTATGGAACGTGACACGACGAGGCTTGACTTGCCGTGGAAGCGGACCAAGATGGTGGCGCTGCGAGGGCATCTCAATGAGCGGTACCTTTCTGGCCATAACCTCCCAGCTCAAGTGAGCCGTCCATTTCTTCTTGATCCCCATACGGAGGTTGAGATGGAATGGAAAAAGACGTTTTCCTCTTGCATCCATAAATTCCAGCACACCAGTTATGCTAACATTGAAGGGATGTGTTAAAGTGGCTATGAGAGGATGCCCGCTATAGAATAAACGCTAACTATCTCTAGACGTGAGACGTCTTCTCTAAAGGTTCCCTCCTTGCCATCTAAACCCCTTCAGGATACATCTCGCTTAAATGGCAAGGCGTACGATGCAGCAGGTCAGGCGGTCGCTTCGTTGCACTCTAGGGCAGTGCTTCAATCGTATCAGGCTGATCTGCTGAAAGATCTGGATAAGGGGTTTCACTAGTTGTGTGGGACCAGCTGCTGATAGCTCAGGATTGCTCCCCTTCTTGGGGTTTTAAGTAGAGGTCTCCTTGAGCTCTACCTAGACGGGGCTGTCTCCCCTGCTAGGGTTGCAAACAGACAGCCCACTCTTTTGTGGTCTGGGTAGACAAAGTCGGTTCTTCTGGTAGCCCTTCCCATGATCATAGCTATCTGAGGATATCTATGTGCGACATCAGTGACTGCTCCCCTTCCTAGGCTCTCAAGTAGCGGTCCCCCTGAGCTCTGCCTAGACAGTGCCGTCTCCCCTGCTAGGGTTGTATGTAGACAGCCCACTCTTTAAATGGTCTGGGTAGTCTCAGTCGGTTCCACCTCTGGTAGCCCCTCCTACACATATAGCTATCTGAGGATATCTATGTGTTAGCTCAGGGACTGCTCCCCTTCCTAAGGTTTTTAAGTAGCGGTCTCCATGAGCCATTGCCTAGAGTGTGCTATCTCCCCTGTTAGGGTTGTAAGTAGATAGCCCACTCTTGTGGCTAGCTGGTTGGGACCAGCTGCTGATAGCGTGGTGATTGCTCCCCTTCTTAGGGTTGTTAAGTAGCGGTCCCCCTGAGATTTGACTAGACAGTGCCGTCTCCGCTGCTTGGGTTGTAAGTAGACAGCCCACTCTTTGTGTTCTGGGTAGTCTCAGTCGGTTCCACCTCTGGTAGCCAGGGATCAGGGATTGCCCCTCCTACACACATAGCTATCTGAGGAAATATATGTGTTTGCTCAGGGATTGCTCCACTTCCTAGAGTTTTTTAAGTAGCGGTCTCCCTGAGCCATTGCCTAGAGTGTGCTATCTCCCCTGCTAGGGTTGTAAGTAGAGGGCTCTCTGAGCCCTTGCCTAGAGTGTGCTGTCTCACCTTCCAGGGTTGTAAGTAGATAGCCCACTCTTAGCGCAGCTTCATAGGAGGGTTTTCCAGAGTTTTTCAGGCTATTAAAACATGCCTTCCTGATGAGCCATCCTTTTCAAGCTAGCATCGCTCCCCTTATTTTAGAGGTCGTCTAATAGGAAAAGGCTGTTCCCTTCCCTTTGCTAAACAAGTGGGTTGATCTAGTTTTGGGTTTTAGTAGTGTTCCCCTCTTTCAGAAGGGTCACCTACGTGCAAGCTACTCCCCTAGAGCATTCCGAGTTCTCCTCTCATGTAAATGAGGCCTGAATTCTTCACTTCCCACAGCTTCTTGAACCAGTAACATCAATGTTCTAGTTTAAATCCATGTTTTGGGAAGTGCGCACGCTAAGTCTCTGTGCACTTTCTAAAATCGATGCGGTGGTAAGATCGCACATCAAGTGTTCTGCATTCTTTCTAAAATCCTGTATGGTAAGGGTTACGCGCTGCAGCTTCGTGCCCTTTCTTTTAGTTGGTCAGGCCCCGGTTTTGCCTTGGGCCCCACACTGCCTATTTGTCCCAATATTTTTGGGTTTTAACTGTGTGTCGCTACCAAGGGTCTGTTGAGACAGTTCCCTCAGCGAGCTCGTGCAGAGCAAGCGGTAGCCCCTGGGTGACCGGCCAGGACCTAGTTACTACCCTAGGCGCTTGGCCATATCCCCTTAAAGGAATCTTTTTCTTCTGATTCCAAGCCTTTGAGCTCTACCCTGGGTCCGGAAGTCCCGGCCCCTAACAGGTAAGTTTTTAGGGTATGCAGCTCGGGTCTTTGGCTGAAGGGGATAATGTCACTGACAGCCATCAAACCGTCCCAGGGGCAACTCCCTTAGCATGTCAGAGTAGAGTTGATCTTTAGTGTTCACCATTTTGTTTGGCTTGCACTATCCTCAGCATGGAGGCGTGGGTAATTTTTTTCCCTTAGCGACCCCTAGACGACACAGTTTGAAGTTCCCATGAAGGGGAACGTCTCAAGTTACGTATGTAACCATGGTTCCCCGAGTGGGGAATGAGACACTGTGTCCTCTAGGCTTTGTCCCATGCTTCGGACGCAAGCTTCAGACAAAGAAGTGGATGATGTATTCTCCCGGCACCCTTTATACTGTGGTCGCGCCAGTAGTGACGTCATAGGCTGTTGTCGGCCAACAAGTTTTTTGTATGTATGCTTCAGACACGGGTCACGCTGACGGCGTTCCCCCATAGCGACCCCTAGAGGACGCAGTGTATCTTTCCCCACTCTGGGAACCATGGTTACATATGTAACATGAGACGTTTTTTTCCATCCATTTTCTAGGGCTCAAGAATTCTTCTACAGCAGCAGGCTGCCACACAGTTTCTACGGAAATACATTAAAGATCAAGCCATTGTTGGAATTGTACAGTTTAGTACTACTGCTTCTACTCGGAGCCCCTTGACTACTATTGACAGTGACACCACAAGAGAGAATCTTATCAAACTGTTGCCAAAAGTAGCAGGTGGATGGACAAACATGTGCTTGGGCCTGAGTCTAGGCCTACAGGTGCCATATCAATTGTACAAGAATGCAGTTTGTATGTTTGTGATGCAGAAAGTATGTAGAGTTCTTTTAGTATCAGTGATCCTTTTTTCTTCAAATCTATCAGCTACTTCAAGAGGACAATGGGGATGTACTAGGAGATGAAATAATTTTTCTGACAGATGGTGAGGCGACGGATGACATTGGTGCTTGTGCTCCATCCGCAATAAAAAGTGGTGCCATTATAAGCACAGTAGCATTCGGTGAGAAAGCAGCTAATGCGTTGTTTGTAATGGCAGAAAGCACTGGTAAGTGATATCAGCATTAATAATTTACTGTATCTGTCCCAGTGTATATTATATATGATAATCACCAGTTTATTATCCAATTAAAATGTTTCATGACGAAAATAGGAGGGATATTTTTTTATGCCAGTGATGAAATGACCTCCAATCAGTTAATGGATGCGTTTGCTTCACTTACATTATCAACTGGAGATTACACAAACGAACCAGTTCAGGTTTATCAAGCTTTTACTCATTGCACCATGATACATGTATTACTCTGATAGTGTTATCAGTATTATAATGATATTCATTTGTATCCCTCATTTAGCTAGAGAGTGCTGGAGCAAGAACATCTGATTGGTTCAATGGTACAGTATCAGTGGATCAGACTGTTGGGAACAAAACCAGCTTTGTGATAATCTATGAAAAAAGTTTTTCTAGCATATACATACAGTCACCAAGTGGCTTAATCTACAATCAGAAAAATATGAATAACGAGGTATCGCTGAAAACAGTCACTTTTAATGTTCCAGGAACTGCAGAGGTGAGACAACCTTTATCAAGAGTAATGTGTTACTTGTATACTGTAGTTCATACCACAAACATGTAAACATATATTCATAACCTAATAAAGACACCTGGGCCAAGAGTTTTAGATAATCGTTATCAAGATATCTTTAAAAACAACTATTATTAAGACCGAGGAGGAGTTTATCACGGATGATTAAGCTGATACACAGCAAATCTTATTGCTCTGCTTTACTATCTTGTGTTTGGTAGTCTGGAGACTGGAAGTACAGTATCCAAACTACAATACTTCAGGCTTTCACTATAACAGTAACGAGTCAAGCGGCACAAGCTGATGTTCCTCCTATCATTGTCAAAACCCGCATGAACCAGCAGTCCAGTGACGGCACTAAACCCATGATAGTGTTTGCTGAGGTTAGTCAGAATTATAGACCTGTAATACATGCTGATGTTTGGGCTACACTGGAGTCGGAAACTGGGTCTGCACATACATTACAACTCCTGGACAATGGAGCAGGTAAATTACCCATAAGTATTTTTCCAAGTGTGCACTCAACAAATATAAATGATTAGAGTGAAAGGTACATTTCCAAATTGTGCCAAATAAATCATAAATGCATTTTTTACAGGAGCTGATGCTTCTCAAGGTGATGGAATCTATTCCAGATATTTCACAAAGATGGTACATGGGAGAAGCAGCTTGAAAGTAAGAGTGAAGAACCAAGATGGACAAGCCAGATTTGCTGCCCCAGAAAAGAGTGGCGCCCCATATGTACCCGGATATGTGGTAAACGGTAAACCCTGAGATCAATATTTTGGAATAATGTCTGTGACGCCAGACACATCTATTATAACTAATTTACATTTATTTTAATATTAATAGTCATTGATCACTATTTGATATATTGGTTACTAAAGTACAAGTTATATTAATTAATTTAATAATAAATTAGTGCTGTCAAACAAACAATCGCGATAATTCACATCCAAAATAAAAGTGTGTACTGTGTATATTTATTATGTATATATAAATACAAAAACATGCATATATTAAGAAAAATATGACATGTTTATATATTAAATATATATAATATAAAATATAATAATATAAATATGAAATGTATATACATGTATTTATTTTCAAAATATTATTTATGTGTATAAACACTGTACACATACATATAGTATGTAAACAAAAACTATTTATTTTGATGTGATTAATCATAATAAATCATTGGAAAGCACTCTAATTATATTGTATATAATAAGTGTTTTGAAAGAATCGTTTGCATTAATTATTCATATACCCATAAAGACATTTGGATAGATGTAACCTGCAATGAAATACTGCACAAACGGAAACTTATTCTATTTATGTCAGTATAATTAGCTGCATGGAGGAAAAATATTCAGGAAGGATTAAGTAGATTTAGGAGGTGGTTTTTTAATTCCAGGTGTAGTGCAGCTGAACCCTCCAAAGCCTACAGTTTCTGAGGAACCACTTGAGGTTGGAAGCTTCACCAGAACAGCCACCGGAGAGAGTTTTGAGGTGACTCTTTCAAGCACAACTCCACCAAATTTCCCACCAAACAGAATCACAGATCTGAGTGCTGAGATCCAAGAGGACTCTGCACTTCTCACTGGACAGCTCCTGGTGAGGACCTCGACCAAGGGACAGGTAACACCTTTTTTTTACATCCTTACTGACAAAATAAAAGTTGTTTTAAAGATCATAAAATCAGTCATGAAAGTATCTTTTATTGTACTTCATTGGATGTTTCTTTCCCATTTAGCTAAATCCTATGAGATCAGGTGGAGCTTTGACCTTGATATGTTTCGAGACAGCTTCAGCAATGGTCATTCAGTCAACACAGCTGCTGTCTCACCACAGGAGGCTGGATCAGTTGAACAACATCAGTTCAATCTCAGTTTTCCAATCCAAAATGGCACCACACTCTTCTTTGCAGTTCAGTCAGAGGATGAACTAAATGCAAAATCTAAAACCTCCAATATTGCTCAAGCTTCAAAGATCCTCCCTGGTCCAAAACCTCCTGGAATATCAAACCCAGGCATGAACTTGACAGTTATTGTTATTTCTGTGTGTGTGGTAACTATAGCCATATGCTTTATTGTTGCTGTAACCATATGGGCAGTGAAACGCAAAAAAACTCTCTACTAAAAGTAAAGTGGAATTAACAATCTAATGCAAACTAATGTCAAATCAATCCATATGTACATCCAACAGCTTTAGAACATTTCTTAAAACAAAATAAAGCACAATTTCTTGGTAGCATGTATAATCTTATAAACTATTAACAAAGACTTCTGTTTTGTTTATCATGTAGGATTTGTGGACTGAACGTAATCTCCTAATTATTCTATGTGTAATTGTCCAACATACTATTCATGTACAATAGTCCACTATAATACAAACTGCCTATAAATAATCATAATACAGTTTGCTGGTTAGCAGAGCAATCATGTAGTGATTATTTTTCACCAGCAGAGATACTTTGTTTACTTGGTCTTGCGTCGCTACCAGAGCCACGATCTTAACCTGGGTTAAAGTGGAGCATTATTGTTGTTTATTTAAGGAGACACCATTATCTGTTTTAGGTACTAGGCACATACTAAATATTAATGTTAAACTAAATATTAATGTTAAAGTAAAGTAATGCTGTTTACATGTACGACATAAACAGATTCTGAACAGGGTTGAACAGGATTGTGCACACTTTAAAACGTTAACGCAACTTCACAACGAGTAGGAATCCATTTCTGAAAGAACTGATTTAAAATAGCATTACAAATGTTTTCAAAGTTATAATTACTCTATACAGTAATTTTAATTTGTGTTGTTAATATGGTTCTCTAAAAGTTATAGTTTTGTAATAATAGCTACTGTTCTTATTTGCAATGGATACTTTTTTTATAGTGATTCTTGGTGATTCATTGATAGTTTGTTTTGTTTGTTTTTATTGTTTTTATATTATTAAATGTGAGTTGTATTAAAACTATTTTGGTACATTTGAGTCTCAAACATTATCCTAATTATGAATTATAATAATGGTGTATGGAACCCATAACAATTTAAAACCTAAACATACAAAACTTAATTGTAATAAATGCAATGTCTTTTTTAATTCATAATATGTCAGATTTCAATTATATTTTACCACTGAGCTAGAAAGTTACTGCGGTTTCCATTTCAGAAATCCGATCACTTTAAAATAAAGTCTTGACATTTTTTAATAGAAGTTCATCTTTAAAAGTAATCAAAAAAAATTATAATTTGCATAACATTCATTATCCATTGAGTGGAGAATTACTATGCCAACATTGGAGAATTACTATGTGAGTTTTATGAGATTTTGGTTGGGTATGTTTGGAATGCCATAATAATCATCCTATTTTAAAGTGCTGTACTGTATGCAGTATGTACAGTTTGTATGCAGATTTGGCAATTGTGCAGTAAATAACCAGAGAACACCTCATAAAAAAGCAAAAGATGATTAAAATGAATACACTATACAATGATTATCTAGGAAGACCTATACACTGTAATATAATATGGCTACTTCCAAACTATAAAGTTGGTGAAAAGAGTGGTATGTGGTATGTACAAACTTATTGATAAAATCAAAGTTAATATGCTTTTTTTGTCTATTTAGTAAACTTTATGCTTTAGTGGTTTAGTGGCTTTAGAAGATTGTGCTGTTTAAATTTAAAATGAAAAGAAAAAAAACTTTAAAGCAGACAGAATGTACAGTATATAAAATCTATTTTTGTTGATAATATTTGTGAAATAAATTAAAGCTAAATTACTTCTTTAATAAATACACTCATTCAAAGTGTTTTGTCCCCTTAATTATATCTCTTCACTTTCATTCTGACAGGAGATGGTCACTGAAGGCTCGTTTATCTTTATGAAGCATTGGATAAAAAGGTCTATTTCAAAGACGCTACAATCCTAGTCCCATCCCACTGTTGAAAAGTACTGTGCATTACGGCATTTAATCTTGAAAAATATGAATTTGCAGTCACTTCATTCACATATGATGTTGCTGACACAATTTATATGTCAAACACAGGCCAAAATAAGAATTGATATTCCTGCACGTGATGATGAACCATACACTGACTAAACAGTATGATAAATGTGGAGCTGAGGGTCAGCACATTCATTTCACCCCAGAATAACTCCTGAATGACACATTCATCCAGGTTTACAGATCAAGAGGTGAATATTTGTATATTCATTCAACATTTATGAATTTATCTTGAAATAATACAATTTAAAATATTTTTAATCCAGCAGCATGTTCGTTTTATTAGCAGTTTTTGCTTTTCAGGAAAGGATTTTGTGCATGAATGGCTCATCTGAGATTGGGCGTGTACGATGTATACAGCAAAGAAAAGCCATTCGACTACTCTAATCGTCGTATTGAAGCTACAAGGTTATAAACTCTTAATAAAATAAAATATAATTAAAATTGAAATTGAAATTAGAAGTACTATTGATTTCTTGCTTATCTTTAGATGTAGCAAAAATATTGAAGGTCAGTTTTATGAGGTTACTGCTGGAAGATCTCTTCAACTGTGCCACTAAATTCACTACCTACAGAGAAGTGCAAGTTTTTTCCAAACAGAAATCAAAAGCTCTTTAATGTTCCTTCCCAGTCTGGATTCTCTAAGTACTGAGTTTGCATGTTTCCAAACATTCCATAATATTATTGTAGTAAGTAGTAAATTCATTTATGACATGGACCAAAGAGATCACAGACTGTTTTCTTCTATTTGCAATGTAACTTAGATGTTAATTAGCACAATAAATGTCTACATCAATTACATGTTTTCAATTACAACAGCTGCTTGAAATGTCACTTTTGCGAAATATAAAGTTTGAATTGTCATTTTCCAAACTGTCAGGCCTTGATTTGAGATAACAATGTTGAAATTTAGTGCTTTGAGGACACAAAACGAAGTTCTTAATTTTTTGTTAACCCTTCCTGCCCAGCTATAATCTGTTCTTGAGTGTTTGGTGTGGTGACATATCTGAAATTAAGCAGGAAATGTATTTTCAGGTGAGCACATTTTGTCATAAAAATTAGCACAATTATGAAGCCCCAAACATGCAGAAAGAAAAATGTGACAACAAAGCACCTTGGACTGTAATATTTGAAGAATCTTTGGATAAAGAGACATTTCGTTCCCTAAAA
This sequence comes from Ptychobarbus kaznakovi, assembly GCA_027422405.1. Classification (NCBI taxonomy): domain Eukaryota; kingdom Metazoa; phylum Chordata; class Actinopteri; order Cypriniformes; family Cyprinidae; genus Ptychobarbus; species Ptychobarbus kaznakovi. Next base: position 8,285,414 of record CM049813.1, read on the forward strand.
CCATGGCAGTCCCCTCCGCCATCACCATTTTTCAAAGTTGTGCAGCGAATGCAACGGGTTGTTTGCCTCATCCTTGATGTCTCAGGGAGCATGCAAGTACGCAATAATAACTAATTTGAATGCAAACAAAACATAATTTCAATAAATAATTCTGCAACTAGAGGAAACTATTTTTTTCACTTATTTTCTAGTGCTCTAGGTTTCTCCAACAGCGACAGGCTGCCACATATTTTCTGCGAAACTGCATAGAGAATTAAGCCAGTGTTGGAATCATAACCTTTAGTACTTCTGCTTCTGTTGTGAGTCCCTTGATTACTATTGAGAGTGACACCACAAGAGATAATCTTGTCAAATTGTTTCCAAAAGTAGCAAGTGGATTAACAAACATGTATGCGGGCCTTAGTCGAGGCTTAAGGGTGCCATATTAATTGTACTAGTATGCATCTTGTATGTTTGTGATGTATGAAGTGTATATAGCTTGTTGTATGTTTGTGATCATTTGTTTCTTCAAATATATCAGGTACTTCAACAGGACAATTTTCATGTATTAGTAGATGAAATCATTTTTCTGACAGATGGTCAGGCAACGGACAACATTGATGATTGTGCTCCATCTGCTATACAAAATGGTGCCATTATAAGCACATTAGCTTTTAGCAAAAAGTGCAGGTAAACCACTGAAAGTAATGGTGGAACACACTGGTAAGTGATATCAGCACGATTAATAACTCAAAGAATATCATACAACAGCCAGTATATTTTCCGATGCAAAAAATGTTTCATGATGAAAATAGGAGAATAAAATCATATATGTCAGTGATGTACTGACCTCCAACCAGTTAATGGATGCATTTGCTTCGCTTACATTGTCAACTGGAGATTACACAAATGAACCAGTTTAGGTTTGTCAAAGTTTTGCTCATCGTCCACAATACATTATTATGAGAGTGTCATAAATATTATGCGTATTTTAAACATAATTTTCATTATTCCTTTAGCTAGAGAGTGTTGGAGCAAGGACATCTGATTGGTTCAATGGGACAGTCTCAGTGGTTCATACTGTTGGGAACAAAACCAGCTTTGTAATAATATATGAGAAAAGTTATCCTAGCATTCAAATACAGTCAACAAGTGGCTTAATCTACACTCAGACAAATATGAGTCATGATGGATCACTAAAAACAGTCACTCTAAATGTTCCAGGAACTGCAGAGGTAAGACAACATTTATCAACCAGTTATAGTAAGATTATAGTTCAAACCATAATCATGAAAATAAAAAAAGATTAACATAACACAAAGAAAGGCTATTGGACCAAAGTATTTCGATAATCATGATCAAAATATGTTTAACAAAAACATAAGAATTGGGAGTTTATTGCTAATAATTTAGCTACACTTTTTGCACTTAAATAATTAACTCACAGAAAACTTTCCTCTAACCATTACCTTGAACTTTATTGCTTTTATCATCTTGTGTTTGGTAGCCTGGGGTCTGGAAGTACAGTATCCAAACTACAATAAATCAGGCTCTGATGATAACAGTAACGAGTCAAGTGTCATGTGCCGATATCCCCACTTTCATTGTCAAAACCCATGTGAACCAGCAGTCCAGTGACGGCACTAGACCAATGATAGTGTTTGCTGAGGTTAGTCAGAATTACAGGCCTGTAATAAATGCTGATGTTTGGGCTACACTGGAGTCAGAAACTGGGTTCGCACATACAACTCCTGGACAATGGAGCAGGTAAATTGCCCATAATTCTTCTTTAAAGTTTGCACCAAACATATAATATAAATGAATAAACAGTAATGTACATTGCCAAATTGTCCCCAAATAAATAATTTCCTGGAGCTGATGCTTCTCAAGGAGATGGAATATATTACAGGTATTGTACAAACATTGTAAATAGAAGAAGCAGCTTTTGTCAGGGACAAAGGTTCAGAACGAAGCCAAATCCAAATTACACATAAAGCCACTTGTTTTGTTTCTGAATTAATCTATTTTGAACTAATCAGCTGAGTGAATGATTCAATATGTCCATTACATTTGACCTTAACCTGAGATGTAGACTTCACATGGTATTCTGTTGAGATGAGGCTCTGGAATTATTGAATTGAATCAGTTCAAAGTGTGGTGTGTATTCTGCAATTCACAGGTATAAAGTGCACGAGACACAAAAGTCACAATTCTGCTATAATTTTTTTATTATAATTAAATATGATCACAATAATAATGCACATCTAATATATAATAATTACATTAATTTTAATATTAATATTTGTAACAGACATTTATCACTTAGCTGACTGTTTTCAAATATGACAATTCATATTAATTATATACAGATATATTACATAAACATATGGTCATTTATATTGTAGTTATTCACATAAGTTTATTGTCATTACACTTGCAAAAAGTCCAAAATTAACACTATTTGTCAAGTGAAGCGAACTTCAACAGATATCCTGTGTTCAGTGAATAAAGTAGTAAACTGTGGATCCTGTCAAATCGGAACGCAGCTTGTGAGTTTTGTTTTTAAATGAAAAAGTGTCTTGAATAAATCGTTTGAGTGAATGATTCAGTTACACATTCATAAAGACACCTGTATCAATGTAACAGCAGAAGGAGTCACTTAATTAATGCACAAACTGGGACTAAATATTTTATGAATGGCAATATAATTGGCTATAAATCTGATTGGTGGAAAAAAGTCAAACAAAATTCAAGTGGTTTTCAAACTTTACTCGGAGATTAACTCAATTGATTACTCTAATTTCAGGTGTAGTGCAGGTGAACTCTCCAAGGCCCCCAGTTTCTGAAGAGCCAATTGAGGTTAAAAGCTTCACCAGAGAGACCCGGAGAGAGTTTTGAGGTGAAACTTTCAGGCACAACTCCACCAAATCTCCCTCCAAACAAAATCACAGATCTGAGTGCTGAGATCCAGGAGGACACTGTGCCTCTCAGCTGGACAGCTCCTGGTGAGGACCTCGACCAAGGCACAGGTAACGCACACAATTGCTATAACCAGGATTTTTCATTTCTTAATCGATTAAAAAGAATTTGTATCTTTAGATCATTAAATAATGTATATTTATTTGTCTTGCATTGCACATTTATGTTTCATTAAGCTAAATCCTATGAGATCACGTGGAGCTTTGACCTTGATATACTTCGAGACAGCTTCAGCAATGGTCATTCAGTCAACACAGCTGCTGTCTCACCTCATGAGGCTCGATCAGCTGAACAACATTCATTCAATCTCAGTTTCCCAATGCAAAATGGCACCACACTCTTCTTTGCATTAAAGTCCGAGGACAGACTAAATACAAGATCTGAAACATCCAACATTGATCAAGCTTCAAAGATCCTGCCTGGTCCAAATCCACTGGGAATATCAAACCCAGGCATGAACTTGGCAGTTCTTGTCATTTCTCTGTGTGTGGTAGCTATGGTCATATGCTTTATTGTTGCTGTAACCACATGGGCAGTGGAACGCAGACTACTCTCTGTCTAAAGCAACAGTTGATGCAAGTGTAATGGGTTGAGAAAATGCCATTATGAGTTCCTGAAAACAGTGGATCCCCCCATATATGTGGATTTGTGTATACCTGTTCTTTTATTTTACAAAATGAGAACATTTCTAATTAAGGTAAAAACAGTATATATTTGTGCATTACTCGCCATGCCAATAGATGGCATCAGGCGCTCATGGAATACAGAGATTTATTTCCTCCTGGTCTGAGGGCTCAGTTAATAAACTGACTGCCGCTGTGGAAAGACATAAACTTTTGTCTTCTCGTGTTTTTTCACAGTTTGTTCACCGATTCGCAGTGCATAACGCCTGTGTATCCTTTGCTGCTGGCCCAGAGTGTAATGGGTTGAGAAAATGCCATTTATGAGTTTCCTGAAAACAGTGGACTCCCCCCATATATGTGGATTTGTGTATACCTGTTCTTTTATTTTACAAAATGAGAACATTTCTAATTAAGGTAAAACAGTATATATTTGTGGCATTACACCGCCATGCCAATAGATGGCATCAGGCGCTCATGGAAGACACGAGATTTATTTCCTCCTGGTCTGCGGGCTCAGTAATAAACTGACTGCCGCTGTGGAAAGACATAACTTTTGTCTTCTCGTGTTTTTTCACAGTTTGTTCACCGATTCGCAGTGCATAACGCCTGTGTATCCTTTGCTGCTGGCCCAGATATCCCCTAGATCTGAGGCCGGTAACAATTGGGGGCTCGTCCGGGATCCAGCACATCTCGCCTGGGGAGATTGTCATTTCAACGGTGGGAACCTGTGCCCAGTGTTTCAGGGAAGACTGCTATGTCAAGCGTCATCCAGAGAACAACTGCCACAGGTGATGCATCAAGATGACTACCTTAAGCCAACGCAGGGTGCTGGTTTTCAAGATCCAAAAGAAACTTTCAGATTTGAGTCTCATTCAGCTGCAGACTGTTGCAAGTTCGATAGATGATGGCCGTGAAACTTACCATGCTGCAGATCTAAGTGAACCTGAACTGTATGACCTGATTGTTGACTACATCAGAAGTGAGAAATTAAAAGCTGCTGAAGATGAAGGCATGAGTCAACTTCTTCTCCTTTTTGACCTACTCAACGATGTCCTATCAGCTTCAGACACCAGAGCTGCTGAACCTGGTAATGTTGCACCTGTTTTGATGGGGGATTCACCAACACATCACCAGGGTCACACTACATCTGATGACGATGAAGTTCATACATCACCATCTCATATGGACAGAGACACTCACACACAACCATTACATATGGACAGAAACACTCACACACAACGATTACATATGGACAGAGACACTCGCATGCGTTCGTTTCAGGGAAGAGACGCCTCATCAGTAGCTGGTGTGCCCAGCCACATCGGTGCTGCTGCCTTGGGTAGGATGAACTCCTCATCTAACATTTCTGATCATGTTGTAAAATTGTCTGATGTTTCAGCTTTGTTACCACGCAGAGAATTTAAGTTGCATGGCGGTCAAATCTCTGATGCAGGTTCTGATATCTCTTACAACAGTTTGAGTAAACAAATGGATGAGGGGTTGCAGGAAGGTTTTAGCGAGTCAGAAATAATCAGAACTGTCTTAAAGATAACCAAACCAGGTACATTCAGGGAGATGTTGAGTAATAAAGAAGACCTTACTGTAGAAGGTTTAAAGAGATTTCTGAGGTCACACATCAGGGACAAAAATGTAACTGAGCTTTTTCAAGAACTGAGTAATGCTAGGCAGCAAGACAGAGAAAGTCCACAACAGTTTCTGTACAGAGTTATGGGGCTAAAGCAACGAGTTATTTTTGAGTCACAGCAACCAGGTGTTGATTTCAGCTATGACAAAAAATTGGTTCAGGGCACTTTCCTTCATACCATTTACCAGGGTTTGAATGAGAAAAACAGCTATGTACGACATGACCTTAAACCCTTCCTTTCAGACATGCAAGTTAGTGACGACTTCCTATTGGAACAGGTGACTAAGTCTACCTCCGAGGAAGAAGGACGTTTAAAACGACTGAACACAGTAGCTAAAACAAGACCAGTGACTGTGAATTCGGTTCGTCATGACTCAGGTGAGCTAACTGACCAGAACAGACAAACCAAAGTTGACTCTGAATTACAGGCTAATCGTGATGCTATCAAGGAACTGACTGCCCAAGTGTCATCATTAACTAAGCATCTAGCCCATCTGACAACATCCGCTGAGACTATGGAATCGATAGACAACAGCACACCTACTACTCGTCCTCAACCAGCAGCTGAGACAAAAGGGAAATGTCGCGACTGTGTCCAAAAGGGCAATATTAACTGTTCACACTGTTTTATTTGTGGACAATCTGGTCATAGGGCTATTGGCTGTCTTCAACGTAAGCTGTTGGGAAACGGGAAGAGGTCACTGGAGAGGGGCAGCCTGTGACCTCAGTCAGTTCCGAGCCCCAGATAAAAGCCAAAATCTCAAGACATCCACAAACAAAACCACAATGTCAGGTGAACCCAAATCAACGAGTAGCTCAGCTTATTGGCAAGCGGTGTATGGTTTCGACTTCGATTAATGGTGTACCTCTTCAAATGTTGCTGGATTCCGGTGCTCAGGTGACAATGGTAGGAAAGGCGTGGATGGAGAGAGAATTGCCTACTGTCAAATTACAGCCCCTTGAATCTCTTTTCGCTAGTCAGTCCCTGGAGATAACCGCAGTTAATGGCACTGAAGTACCCCTTGAAGGTTGGGCTGAAGTTTACCTCCAGATCTGTAGCCATAATCATGGACACCTGTCTATCAGAGTCCCACTTTTAATCAGTCGAAACTGTAGCTGTCCTGTTTTAGGTAGCAATGTCATAGCCGAGATCATAAAAGAAAATGCCTGTCAGGAAAAAAAAGTTGATGTTTCTACTATTCTAGAGGAAGCTTTAGGCATCAGTGCACCTACTGTAGAAGCATTAGTGTCGACTCTCCAGCAGATAACTCTGGCTGAGACGTCACAGCACAATGTCCGCACTGGTAAGACAGGTGTAACAATACCCGCTGGACAGATTCGGGAAGTTAAGTGTCGGATTCGGGGATGGTCAAGTGGTGGGACAATGCTGTTTCAGCCTATTGTGGAGAATGACTGCATTGATGGTTTAGAGCTTTTTCCAGCTTTAGTGGATGTTCCTGGGGGATTGTCAAAATGTGTTAAAGTTCCAGTCCAGAACTCCACTAAACATGCTGTCTACCTGCCACAGAGGACAATTCTTGGCACACTTGAAGATGTCGTCGATCTTAAACCCATCCAACAATCCACTGACATTTCTGAGTCCAAAAGCCATCATACTCCCCAATCATGTTCAGTTCAGTTAAGGACTGATTATAGGCACAACTTTGAAAAAAATAGGAATCCTTCGGTACATCCAAATAAAGATAAATGGCACCCTCCAGTTGACTTGTCACATCTGGCTGAAGATGAACAGAAAATAGTCAAGGAGATGCTTTTTGAGCAGTCTGATGTATTTGCTAGGGATGACACAGATATTGGTTGCATCCCTGACCTGCAACTGAAAATCTGCTTAAAAGATGATACGCCAGTCCAAAAGTCCTACAATGCGGTCCCAAAGCCTTTGTATAGAGAGGTAAAGGAATACGTTCAAAAGCTGCTCGATCACGGGTGGATTCAGAAGTCCAATGCACCTTACTCCTCCCCCGTGGTTTGCGTAAGAAAAAAAGATATGAGCCTACGTCTTTGTGTGGACTTCCGAGGACTAAATAGTAAAACGATCCCAGATCGCCACCCCCTTCCACGTATTCAGGATCTATTGGATAATCTGGGAGGTTACTCATGGTTTTCAATATTAGACCAAGGCAGTGCATATCACCAGGGTTTTGTTGAGGAGAACTCTAGGCATATGACGGCATTCAGCACGCCTTGGGGGTTGTATGAGTGGATCCGCCTTCCCTTTGGCCTGACCAATGCACCGGCAGCTTTCCAAAGGTGTATGGAAGGTGTACTGAATGGCCTGAGAGATGAGTGCTGTTTCCCATACTTAGACGATGTTCTCTGTTTTTCCAAAACCTTTCCAGACCACGTCAAAAACTTAAAGAGAGTTTTCTGCCGCTTACGGGAACATGGTGTGAAATTACGCCCAAAGAAGTGTGAATTATTTAAACATCAAGTGAGATACGTAGGGCGTTTAGTTACAAGTGAGGGCATTCAAGTTGATTCCAAAGACCTGGAGGCAGTGCTGCAATGGAAAGAGCGAGAACCAAAGAATGTTGGAGAAGTTAGAGCTCTATTGGGCTTTTTGGGCTACTATCGATCATTCATTCAAGATTTTTCCAGAATAGCCCGGCCACTGTTTAAGCTTCAAGAGAATCCTGGTGAGAATGGGGGAAATCCTCTCAAAACTAGGCCAACTAAACTGGGTGTAAAAAAAGGTCAGTTGCCGTCCAAAACACCAGTTCAGTGGACCTCTGAACACAGTGCTGTGGTTGCCCGCCTTGTCGACATGTTGACTTCCTCTCCTATCTTGGCATACCCAGACTTTAATTTACCGTTTGTCCTTCACACCGACGCATCTAATGAGGGTCTGGGGGCTGTACTCTATCAGGAACAGGGGGGTAAACTGCGCGTAATTGCCTATGGCTCAAGGTCGCTCTCGCCTGCAGAGAAGAATTATCACCTCCATTCCAACAAGCTTGAGTTCCTTGCCCTAAAATGGGCCATCTGCGATAAATTTCGCGATTACCTCTACTATGCCCCCACGTTCACAGTATTCACGGATAATAATCCCCTTACCTATATCCTTAGTACCGCCAAGTTGAGTGCTGTTGGGCATCGTTGGGTGGGTGAATTGGCTGACTTTCACTTCACCATAAAGTACAGGCCAGGCAAATCCAACACCGATGCCGACACCTTATCACGGTTCCCGTTGAAGCTTCAGGACTACATCCGAGAATATTCCGAGGCTTTACCTCCAGATGTTATTTCTGCCATATGGCAGGGAGATAAAGCAAAGAAAGAAAAAGAAGTACCATGGGTTGCAGCCCTTCAGCTGGGTTATGGTGATGAAGATCTTCTTCCTGCCAGTACACCCATGTTTCCCTCTGGAGACATTAAATCTGCCCAAAGGGAAGATACTTCCATCTGTGAAGTAATTACTTTGAAAGAGAGAGGATGGTACCCCAGTGACAAAGAAAAGAAGCACATGGGACCAACTACACGACGAATGATACACGAATGGAACAAACTTAGACTTGATGAGGGAATCTTATACAGACAGACAGGACAACATAGACAACTGGTTCTCCCTAACTCCCTCAAGTCTCTTGCACTCAAACACCTTCATGATGACATGGGGCATGTGGGGGCTGACAAAGTCATCCACCTGGCCAGGCAAAGGTTTTATTGGCCTTTCATGCAGCGTGACATAGAAGATTATGTCATCCGCCAATGTCCATGTATAAAGAAAAAGCGACCCACTGTTCCAGAAAAGGCACCAATGGGTTCAATCACCACTAGTGTCCCATTTGAGCTACTGTCCGTCGATTATCTCCATCTTGAACCAAGTAAGGGAGGCTACGAGTATATCTTAGTACTCGTAGATCACTTCACCCGCTTTGCCCAGGCCTACCCAACACGGAACAAATCGGGCAAAACAGCCGCGGAAAAGATTTTCTACGACTTTATACCACGCTTTGGGTATCCACAAAAGCTTCATCATGATCAGGGCCGGGAGTTCGAGAATAACTTGTTCCAGCGACTTCAGCGACTGGCTGGCATTACTCATTCTCGTACGACTCCCTATCACCCGCAGGGGAACCCCGTTGAGCGTCTGAATAGAACACTACTTCAAATGCTCCGAACACTATCAGAGGAAAAGAAATCTGAGTGGAAAGATCACTTACCGCACATAGTCCATGCCTATAATTGTTCGAGGCATGAAGGCACGGGCTATTCGCCATTTTTTCTTCTCTTTGGAAGAGCCCCTCGTTTACCCGTTGATTTGCTTTTTAACCTTGAACCTGAGTTACAGACTGAGACCCATCAGGAATATGTGCAGAAGTGGGCTTCTCGGATGCAAGAGGCATATAAGATCGCCTCTGAAAATAGTAAGAGTTGCTCTGCAAAAGGGAAAAGATACTATGACCGGGGTGTCAGAGGAATTGTGCTTCAGCCAGGTGATCGCGTGCTTGTCCGCAACCTTTCCGAGAGAGGCGGGCCCGGTAAACTCCGTCCTTACTGGGAGAACAAAGTTCACCGTGTAGTTGAGAGGATGGGAGACAACCCTGTATATCAAATTCAAGCTGAAACTGGTGACCGCACCCTCCGTGTTCTGCACCGTAATCTCCTTTTGCCTGTGAACGATCTGCCACTGGAACATGATGGTCAAGAAAATCGGACACCGAAACAACAAAGACCGAAACAACAACATATAAACATCCGGTCTCAAATGCCTGATACCTTGGAGAATGAAGCCAGTGATTCCGGGGACGAAGAAGGATATGCCTGTAATCCCAGACCAGTACCAGTATATGAAAGAAAGAAAGTCAATCTCAAACAGTCTCACAATGAGTCACACAGTCACCTTCGAGTAGCGGCACCAGAGTTTCACCCTGTATGCCACAGGGCAGAGCCTGATAACCTTGAGACATATGTACAGCACCCCCAGTTTGTGATGCCAAAACCAGCACAAGTGACGGATAACCCATTGCCATTTGTAGAACCTCAGGAAAAATTGGATGACTGCATAGCAAGGAGAAGTGATGAGGATACTGACCTGGGAGCCCAGCAGCAGCCAGCGAATGAGGAAGATGTCATCCTACGCAGATCTACACGTGCAGTAAAGCCAAAGGAGGTGTTTACATACAATCAGATAGGCCAACCTACATACCAAGCTTGGAGACCAGGAGCTAATGCGATGCATGCTTGTGTACTTTATCCAGTCCAGACTTACCCTGTACTACCTGACATACCCCACTACCCAATGCCAGCAGTATGGGCATTCTAAAAAAATAAGTCACGAAAGAATAGAAGTCACTTGACATTCGAAAACATGCGCATTCATACCAGGAGAATTAACCTAAAAGTTCACCTTTTGTGACTACTGTAATTGCCTAACTAGTTAGTTCTAGATGTACGGAGACATCTCTAAAAGCAGGGAAGAGTGTAATGGGTTGAGAAAATGCCATTTATGAGTTTCCTGAAAACAGTGGACTCCCCCCATATATGTGGATTTGTGTATACCTGTTCTTTTATTTTACAAAATGAGAACATTTCTAATTAAGGTAAAACAGTATATATTTGTGGCATTACACCGCCATGCCAATAGATGGCATCAGGCGCTCATGGAAGACACAAGATTTATTTCCTCCTGGTCTGCGGGCTCAGTAATAAACTGACTGCCGCTGTGGAAAGACATAACTTTTGTCTTCTCGTGTTTTTTCACAGTTTGTTCACCGATTCGCAGTGCATAATGCCTGTGTATCCTTTGCTGCTGGCCCAGATATCCCCTAGATCTGAGGCCGGTAACACAAACATGCCATTAATCCATCCTTATGCCTAATTCGAACATAACTATGCACATCCAACAGCTTTAAAACACACAAATGAATAAAAACGTTTCTGTACCACAAAAGGTATGTATTAAACTTGCATTGTGATGATTAAAACACATTTAAAACACTGATTGGTTAATTTTTCTTTGTATTTTTATATGTATGCCCTAGTAAATCTTCACAATGGAGAAAAATCCATAATAGTTTGAAATATGTTAATGTTTAAGAAAAAAAAACTGTTATATGCTGTTTGTATTGGTTAAGTTTTTAGTTACATAAACATAACACAGAGCCACTCTGATGTTTTCTTTCATCAGCCACCAATCAGCAGCTCCAACAATCTGCTTCCTCATTTTTAATATTTTAATGAAATGTACATGAGGATTAAAACATAGACCAGACCACTGTTTGCATGTTTTAATTTATTAGTGAATGGCAAGATAACTGTATCACAATGACTGTATCACAGTGTTTGTTGAGATTATAAAATAGGCTTACTGCTTTGCTTCCTGAAAATGACATAATTCTTTATGGAATAGTTCACCCAAAAATAAAGCATTTCACTTCACAAGATGTTAGCTAATAGACTGGAGTCATGTCGATTACTTGTGGATTACTGTGATGTTTTTATGTTTGGACTATTACTGATGGCACCCACTCACTGCAGAGGATCCATTGGTGAGCAAGTTATAGAATTATAGATTACTCAAAATCTTCTCTTCCAATGAAGAAACAAACTGTGATGGATCTGCCATAAGCATTAGCAAAATCACATCAACAAAAAATAAGTCCATAGCCACGAACAGGGGTCAGAGTGAAATTGTGATGGTCTCTAATGACTCTTGCTTACACAAGGGAAAAGGTGACTTCAGACATCCTCTTGATGACACAAGTATGGTGAAAATCAAATGTTCAACAAGATACAGTCCTATTCACATGGACACAGTTGGAGTAGAAAGATGTATTACATTGCTCTAGCCTCTCAAACTCAAAAAGGACAAACTTTAGCACAACTTTACCATTACAAGAAGTATCACCAACTACATCTTTAGACAAGACATTGACTGAATTTAAAGAAGGTGGCCACCACCATTTAAGAAGAAAAAGGGGAGTAACAAAAACAAATACAAATACACAGACATGAACCACAAAAAATCCTGAAATTAACAAAGTACATTCAACTAAAATTAGAGCCATGGATAACTTTAGTTAAAGTAAATAGCAAGACAAAAATCACATTGATCAAGATATCAAATTTTTCAATGTTCCCTCCAACTAAGCATTCCAACTTCCTTCAGAAATCTTGACTCAGAAAACAGCTCAACTTCCTATTTGAACCCCTTTGTTAGCAGTCTGGCTTGGGTACACATAACACAACAGGTACATTTTATTATATAAATCCTATTTTCAATCTGTATCTTAATCAGAAGTTGTTTGTTCAATTTTAGTCACCTTTCAAGTCAAGATAATTTTAACTGGTTTTAACATTTTAGCCTTAAGCCAAATAACAAAGCCGTGCACTGACTTAAAAATAAAAATTACAAATAAAGATAACATGCTAAACCAATGTAACAATGTGCTTGCTTTTATTGATCAGTGAAAGATTGTCTGTAGAAGTTATGTGTGGCCCAAAAAAATGGCCATCACACATGCCCCAACCTAAGATCTCACGCTGGTAAGCGGGAGAGGAAGTCGGCAGCGGCGTAGTTTTCTCAGGAACATGCTGGATAGTAAACATAAGGCTGTATAGAAAGATACCAGCGGGTAATTCGAGAATTTCTATCCCGCATTATGTCCATCCATTGTAATGGCAGATGATCAGTTTCAATGGTAAACTCTCTACCTAAAAGATAGTACTTGAAGTAGGTATCTAGGGCCCATTTCACCACCAGACACTTATTTTCAACGGTAGAGGACCGTACCTCTCTCGCATGCAGCCTCCTGCTAATATATGCTACTGGATGTCTATTGGCTGACTCACCCTGAAGGAGAACTGCCCCAATGCCAGTATCAGAGGCGTCGGTCTGCAACACGAATGGCTCTTCAAATTTGGGGCAATAAAGTACTGGGTCCTTGCAGAAGGCAGCCTTAATGTCCTGAAAAGCATCCTTGGCTTCATTTGTCCAGCAGATCTGATTAGGACAGTTCTTTCGAATCAAATCAGTCAGCAATGCCAAACTAGCAGAAAAGTTTGGTACAAATCTTCGGTACCAACCTGTCATCCCCAAGAATGATCGGATCTGGGTCTTTGTGTGTGGAAGAGGCAGGGGTGTGAAGTAACGAATTAAAAATACTCACGTTACAGTAATTAAGTCGTTTTTATCAGTAATTGTAGTTTTTTGAGTAGTTTAAAAAATTCTGTACTTTTACTTTTACTTGAGTACACTTTAAGTGATGTATCGGTACTTTTACTCCGCTATTTTCCTCCGTTTGTGCTCGTTACATGCTTATTTTAATTATTTTTATCCATCAACGTGATTGGATAGAGAGAGAATAATCGATCTCATGACTTTCATCAAATCAAATTGTGCATAGAAAACTTTAACCGACAACTGCTTTTAATCATGGTTGCTGGAAGTGCATTCTTCAGGCCTCAATTCAGTGGAGTTATGAGTATCCATTTTCCTCTAATATGTTAAGGTAAATTTCGGATTTCTGCTTACTAAATGATTTGTATATATGCTTGCCTATCTACAAGGCATGAAATTTGGTGTGAAATCAGTCCTGCAAGTGCCACGTTTGGTATAATTCCCGCTCACGAGACACGCGATGTGCGCTGCCATGTCTCTCCCTCGTGTGCGTTCTGCAGCAGTCACTTGGATAACTCGTTGTTGCTTGTTGAACTTGTTGAATTTTGATGAGTTTGAGCGCGTGATGCGTGCTGTGAAAAAGTGTTTTGGAAACACTAAAACGCTTGGAAATAATGTACTCAAAATGAGGACCAATATGCACCTTATTGATGACCAGTGGCGTTAATATACTGCGCATAAACAATTTCAAGTTCAACCCTTTTTGTTCCATTCAGTTGTGGATGCTGCTGATTCACCGAGACCGCCGCGGCTCAGCAAAGAGACGTAGTGCGTTTGCTTTCGCTTTGTTTTGAAAATGTTTCCCCAGAAATACTTAGCTATTTAATACATTTTTTCATCAGCATAACAATTCGAGTAAATGTGTAAAAGTTATGGCATGATGTCATCCTTATAGAACAATGTGCATTTATGTTAAAATTGTAACATAAATTATCCAAGTTTAGTAATCTTATTCTTTATTGCAAAACACTAAAACTGGCACCGTTTTGGAGAGAAATGGGCTCTCATTTTAACTCATATCATGGTGTGTGATAGTGAACTATGAATTTCCAATGGTGTTTGTATTTGTACTGTTCTAAACATTAATGTGTTATGTGCAACAACAGCATGCTGTCTCAGTGAACACATGCTTTTAAATTATTTTTTTCAAACTTTATGATTTAAATGGGGTTGATTATACTGAGAATAACTTTCAACTTTTCTTCAACTGAATACTTTTTCTGTGCTGGCAGTCAAAATTAAAACTGCTGGATGATAGATATTCTTCATTCTTTATGACAAACAAGATAATGTGAATTACAGAATGCCAATTTTTTTTAAATAAAAAAATTGCAATGTATAGCATTCATTATGACAGGGTAGAATTAGGGATGGCTGATGTGAAACTGACGTTTTGACACAGTGTCGAGATCCCGAAGCGCAGATGTTTCGAAACACTGCTCCAAAGCTGGATTCGAAACATCATGATTAAGGCAATTCGATGCATCGGGGCGTGTCACAAGTGTTTTGAGACGTGGCATACCTGCCAATTCTGCGTTTGATTGACAAGGTCGGGAACAAATCACACAATTGCACATCTGTCTCAACCTAACTCCCACAAAGTATAAAAGTGGAGTTAACGCATCTTCACTTCGTGGGTTTTTGTGAGAATTTTTTCAAAGGCTGGAGAAATTCTATGTACAAAAATAAGTAGGCTAAGTCCATCAACAGCAGAACAATTCATATTTTGAAATGCAAATCTGTATATGTAAAAAAAAAAAAGACATTGTAGCTTGATGTATTTTATTGTCAATTTTTAATTGCCAAAATACCACTTATTTAATCAGAAAAGAGTTCATTCAGACGTCAGACCAGTGTTTCAACACATTACAAGAACAAAACAATATAAAAACTCACATTTTAATTGTTTATTAAATTTTTGTAAAGATGACAGTTTCACCTAGGATTCGAACTCAAGGAGACAGCCTTCCAGTCGAGCACACTAACCACTCCCCCAAATCACTTGGTAGATTGACTGACACAACATACCTTATAATTCGTCAATTTGCTTAACTGTTTCTTTGTTGACGCTGTTTAAGAGCAAAACTTGAAAATGACCACTAGGTGTCACCGTAGAGATGGGTGTCGAAATGTTTCGAAGCCTTGACACATTTGCTTCGACTGCTTCAGTGTTTCACGAAGCCTCGCTCTGCCCACCACTAGGTAGAATCCACAGCTCAGTACTTACTACTCAATACTCATGAGTACTTTTAAATAGGCTACTCTTTTACTCTTACTCAAGTAGTTTTTTGGACAAGTACTTTTACTCTACTCACACTACATTTTTTGGAAGGTAATGGTACTTTTACTTGAGTATGTTTTTTCAGTACTCTTTCCACCACTGGGAAGAGGACAGTTTTGAATAGCCTCAATCTTTTGAATTTGTGGTCGGATGACACCATTACAACAACATAACCTAGGTACTTCGTTTCCTTTTTAGCTATGGCACATTTAGAGGAGTTAATGGAGAGACCTGCTTCCTGAATACGTTGGAACACATTCTTTAACCTGTTAGCCAGCACTCCCCATTTTGGGACTCGCAGTTGACAAAAACGTACCAAACATAAAGTTATAGCAGGTGCTGACTTCAGTGTGCTACACACACTATTTTTGTGTCTTAGTAAAGCCAAAAGTGTCTTCTTTGCAATCCATCATCCAGAGTTCAAAAATATAAAAAGTTATAGAGACTGAAGTGCCTTGAAAAAAGTTTACCACACTGAATTAAAAAAAGAAAATGTATTTCATATAAAAATACATGAAACAAGTCCTTGAGCAATCCAGAAGATACCATGAAAAGCCATGATGTTGTTCGTGGATTCTTAACATTCTAACAAATCCGGGATTTCGCACATCTGGTTAAAAACTAAGCCCAGAATCGATTCTGAAATTCAGAATAATTTGAGAGAGAATCGCGATGCATTTCAATGTCCACCTAATCTCTAACACTCTAACACTGTCATTTCTTCATGACAGAAACACCGCAACAATTGTAAATCATTGAATATGGACATCAAAGTTGCCATTTACCAAATGCTCCACCACATTCAGCCGTTTCCTGAAATAACCTGTTCAGCTTTCCCCTACAGGCGGCGCAAATTAAACAAGGGTTCATGACCAGATCTTTCATTGACCGCCATTTCAGCACTAGCCCATCGGAGTGGCTACTAGGACATTCTGAGGTAAGAAACACTTTCTAATCTATTGTCAGCTCCGCATAACTCCCCGTTTCAAGCATAAACACCTTGATTCCCTTCGACAAATTCTCTCCCAATATTGGAACATTGATCATGCAATCCACGATAAATCATGGGTCTTAGCACCTGGCTGGCAAAAGTCGACATCACCTCAGATTCCAAGCCATGCCTATCCATCCAGATTCACAGCACTTATTTGGGGTATGCTAGCAAAGGAATTCTATTTCAGCACCAAGATTTTAAGACGTATCAGGAACCGCTATTGGATTCGTCTTACAATCATGCAAGCAAACCTCATAGCATCTACCCTATTAGACGCCTATTATTCTGAGTATTGATCTCTGTCAGATGCTGCCGGTGGAGCAAAACGTTTACCTGTCGGCTACCGGCGAGGCTCACCATCTGACGCTGCGGGTAATGAACTCACTCACATGCATGAGAGCTTCCCGGTCGAGCAACCTTGCGCTCCGTCTGACTATTGACGAACTTACACGTCCAATGCCGCAAGTGCTGAACCCCCGTCAGATGCTGTGTGAGCCTTCCCGGTTGAGTGAATACGTCTTAATAACAACGGCTTAATAAATCTTACCTTTTGTTCTATGGTCAAAAAAAAAAAAAAAAAAAAAAAAAACCTTAAATACATATTGGTGCGAGCCTTCCTGCCTTTTTACTTACCCCTTCAAGTCCCACGCTTAGCGAGGCTCTCCCGTCTGACACCGTGAACCATCACATCTTGTCTAACGCTGGCCAGAGCCTCCCAGCCAGACAACTTACATTTTCCACCCTGCAGCCGGAGAGTCTCACCCATCCAGGCTGCGAGCTTCCATCTCCAGTCAGGTGACGGCGAGTGCCTCCCGGCCACCCAACTTTACCTTTCCTTCTTCACCTGTCCGACAGGGAGTCTTGATCTCCCGTCGGACGCTGGCGAGGTGCTCCCGGCCAGACAACCTTACCTTTTCCACCCCGCGGCCAGCGAGACTTACCCATCCAGACTGCGAGTATTTTCCTCCTGTCGGCGAGAGCCGACATACCCGATCGGTCAAGCAATCTTAGCTTTCAGTCCACCACCGGCGAGGCTTAACCATCTTACTCACGAGTATTGATTTTGCATCGGTTGCCGCAAGAGCCTCCCGGCTGGACAACCTCACCTTTTCCTCCTACGTCAGCGAAGCTAGCCCATTAAAACAGGTGACCACGCCCACCAGTTGGATGAGGGCTGAGCATCCCGACCAAACTTTACCTTTCCGTCTTCACCTGTCCGACACAGCGAGTCTTGACCTCCCATCGGACGCTGGCAAAAGAGAACACTCCCGGCCAGACAACCTTGCCTTTACTAGTCCCACGTTGGTGATGCTTACCCGTCCGACACAGCGGGTATTTTTCCCCCGTTGGGCGTCGGCGAGAGCCTCACAGCTAGACGACTAACCGCTTCATCCTTGGTCGGCGAGACTGACCCGTTCGACTAAGTGAGTATTGGCCTCCCGTAGAGCGTCGGCCATCGGTCTCAGTCACCCACCTAATTTTCCGTCCGACGGGCGACGAGGACTAGCCAACGCTGCAGTCATCATCCGCCCGCCGAACACCATCCAACTGTCTCTGCTATCCTCAGACCTTTCCCCCCCCACCTGGCAAGGCTTACCCATTCGATTACTTGAGTCTCAATCTCCCATCGGAGGCCGCGAGAGCCCTCCCAGTTCCGGGTTTTCTCTTCTCCCTACTCGTCGGCGAGGCTATCCGTCTGGCAGCATAGTCTTGATCTCATGTTAGACGTCGACGCTGGTCTCCCGGTGGGCTCCTATGCTTGCCACCCGCAAGTGACACTCATCCATTCGATGCCGTGTGTCTTGATCTCCCATCGGATGTCCTGAGAGCCTCCTTGTCGGACGTCCCAAACTCTTTTTCTCTGTCAAGCTGATAGGACCCACCCGTCCGACGACGGGGTATTGTGCCCTAGTCTGAGGCTTCATGGGCCCTCTCAGACAGATACCGCCCTCTGTCCTCTGATAAGCAGGAGCTGATGGCCGGTAGGGCCCGTACGCCGACTCCGTGAACTATCCCACTGCAGACAACTCGGGTCCTCCTGGCCAGGGCCTTAAACACGCTGCTCCTCCATCGGTGGGCAGGGCTCACCCATCCCAACGCGGTGAGCCATCGCTGAGCCTCGGTTTGAGCCCTCCCCGAGTGGTCGCCAGCAACCAAGCAGTTCAATCCAGCAGTCGATGGGGCCTACCCATGCATGCCAAACCACTCCCTCAGAGCACGTAGGCCGCCCCGGCCTGCCACACAAGTTACTCCTCGGAACTAGCTCCGGCCAGATCTCAAGTGCATATTTGGTGGGGATCTTAGTCTGGCGGGTGTCCTACTTTTAAATTGTAAAATTGCTTTTTGGGGGGTACTCTGGGTTCGGGCCATTCCTGAGGTCGGAGCTCTTCCCCAGGACAACATGCCTACAACGCATTACCATACTCGCCAAATACACATTACTTTTATCGTGCTAATAGATGCAAGTATGAAATCGTGAAAAGCTCTTTAATGTTCCTTCCAAGTCTGCATTCTGTAAGTACTGAGATTACATGTTTCCAAACATTCCACAATATTATTGTAGTAACTAGTAAATTAATTTATGACATGGACCAAATAGATCACTGGCTGTTTTCTTCTATTTACAATGTAACTTAGATGTTAATTCGCACAATTAATGTCTACATCAATTCAATTTTTGTAACAGCTGCTTGAAAAGTCACTTTTGCTAAATATTAATTTTTAATTTTTATATTCGTCCAACCCTGGACGAATCTTCTTACCTCCCTAGCCATGTTCGGCCACCAGTAGCAGTCTTTCAGCAGCGAAAGGGTAGCGATGGCACCAGGATGGCCAGTGCCTAGTGACGAGTGTACAGAGTGAATGAGAGGAGTGCGTTGGGTCCGTGTGACATACTGTACACCTGGTGGACAGCCAGGCGGAGTGGCCGTGGAGTCATTGGAGGAAGGAGCGGATTCGGGATTCCACTGGATGGGACAGACAAACATCTTTTCAGGGATGATGGGTTCCTGTAGGTCTTCTCCTGCTTCGGGGGCATGAAGTCGCGACAGGGCATCCGCCTTGATGTTCTTGGGTCCTGGGCGGTAAGAGATACTGAAATTGAAGCATGTGAAGAATAATGCCCAGCGCGTCTGCCGTGGATTGAGCCTCTTAACCTACAGTACCTGAGGGAAGCTTTTATGATCAGTGAGCACTGTAAAAGGGTGTTGAGCTCCTTCCAGCCAATGCCTCCGGCCAGTTTGATGGCGAGAAGTTCTCTGTTGCCGATATCGTAGTTACGTTCCCCCGGGCTGAGTTTCCGTGAGAAGTCACATGGATGGAGTTTCTCGGGGTTCCCCTGCTGCTGGGATAGGATCACTCCAACTCCTGTAGTTGAAGCATCAACCTCTACAATGAGCGATCTCTGGGGATCAGGATGCATGAGGATAGGAGCTTGGGTGAAGGCTTCTTTCAAACTTTCAAAGGCATAATTGGCTGCTGGGGACCAGGACAGAGAGTTGGGTTTGTTGCAGAGTAGGTTGGTAAGAGGACTAGTGAGGGTTCAGCATGAATCGGCGGTAGAAATTGGAGAATCCCAGGAATCGTTGGAGTTCCTTGATGGTAGATTGAATTGGCCAGGTTCTGATAGCTTCCATCTTCCCCTCGTCCATCCGGATGCCACTGCTGTCAATATGATATCCGAGAAACTGAACTGTGGATTGGTGGAATGAACATTTCTCTGCTTTCTCTGTCGTAGTCGTTGGAGGACCTACGCAACGTGGTGGCGATGTTTGGCCAAGCTCCGAGAGTAGATGAGTATATCGTCAATATATACCAGGATGAAGAAGCGGTGGAGATACTCTCGGAGCACCTCATGCATGAAATCCTGGAATACGGAGGGGGCGTTGACCAGACCATACGGCATAACCAAATATTCATCACGAAAGCAGTTTTACACTCATCCCCCACGCATATCCAGATGAGGTTGTACGCGCTGCAGAGGTCTAGCTTGGTGAAAATGGTGGCACCACGGAGATGATCCAAGGCCGCTGGAATGAGAGGAAAGGGATAACGGAATTTGACAGTGATATTGTTCAAGGTCCTGTAGTTGATACAAGGCCGCAAGCCTCTGTCCTTCTTGGCTAAAAAGAAACTTGAAGCAGCAGGGAACGTGGAAGAGCGTATGTAACCTTGTTTGAGTGCCTCTTCAATGTACTCCTCCATGGCCTTCTTTTCGGGGAGTGAAAGAGGATAGATTTTCCCTTTGGGCACTGGCTCACCTGGTATTAGATCTATTGAACAGTCCCATGGCCGGTGAGGAGGGAGTTGGGAGGCCTTCTTCGGACAAAAGACTTCACTGAAGTGGGCATAACAGGTTAGTATATCAATGGATTGTTTTTCAAGAGGGCTTTTGATGATGATGGAATTCAGGGATAGGGTCGGCTTGACTCGCAATGTTGGTTGAGTCAGGTGAGGAAAGCAATCCGGAAAGCACTGGTTACCCCACTTCAGGACGTCTCCCGTGCGCCAGGCTATTTAGGGTTCATGAAGAGCGAACTAAGGCCTCCCAAGGATGATGTCCATGATGGCTTCCTCCAGAACCAGTAAACTGATGTCCTCTTCATGAAGGAGACCTACTCGTAGACGTACGGGACCAGCAATCAGTTTGATATCATGACGGCTAAGAGATTTCCCGGTTATGGAGTGGATTTGGTAGACCTTGGGGTTGACATTTGCAGGGATTTTGAGCTGGCGGCAGAGGCTCCCCAATATGAAGTTCCCGGCAGACCCTGAGTCGAGGAGGGCATGGACTGGAATAGATAGGTTGAGTGCAATAAGTGTTACCACAATAGAGAGAGGTTTCATATTTTGAGGTATGGGTTGAATTGCACTCACCAAGAGACGAGGAGGATGAATGGGGCATGTTGAGATCACATGCCTGCCATTTCTACAATAAAGGCATAATCCTCTAGTTAGACGCCTCTGCCGCTCAGCGGATAATAGTCTCATGTTGTCGGTTAACATGGGTTCTGGGACTGGTTCTGGAGGATGGTTGGCCTCTGGGTGACGTTGTGGAGGAGTGCAACTGTTCGGGTTTGTTCTTCAAAGCAGGACTGCATGCGGGTGGAACAACGGACAGAGAGTTGAATCAAATTTTCCAATCCACAGGTGTCATCGTAACCGGTCAATTGCAGGCATAATCAGGGTTCTAACCCCTGGCAATGGGTGGTGACCAAAGATCGCTCATTCAAGCCACTGCCCGCGGCAAGGGTTCTGAATCTTAGGGCATACTCCTTGAAGGGTAGGGAACCCTGTCAGAGATGGTACAGCTGGTCACTGATGGGCATCAGAAGACCTCACTGAAATGAGCGATAAAGTTAGCAAATGACTGGGAGACATTACCTGCTTGAGCCCAGATTGTCTCTGCCCATTGCAGTGCCTTGCCGGATAGAAGGGAAACGAGGAAAGCAATCTTTTATTTTTCATTGGGGGTAGAGATAGGGTTGCATTTCAATGGCAAGCGTACATTGTAGAAGAAAGCCGTTGCACTCCTCCGTCACACCAGAGAAGGGCACTGATCGGGCCATGGGACTGGCGATCATAGGCAGAGAAGAAGTGGCGGTGGTGGATGCGGAAGTGGTCGGTAGTGTTGGTGGAGGTGCGGGAATGAGAACTCATCTGAGATTATCCACGAGTTCCTGGAAAAGATCCGGTTGGCTCATGCTGAATCACTCTGTCTTTCAAGGTCCGATCTTCTGTTATGGAAGCAGACTGGACACAGAGGATTATCATCCAATGCTATGTTTATTGATTTCAGCAGCAGTTAAGCAACTGATGGAGGTGAGTAGAAACTTTGATACTTGATGCAATTGAGAAAGGATATGCTGAGATGGTTTTGTCTTGCCAGGAACTAGTGAATGACTGGGAGCAGCACACACCCCAGGATGACAGTGGAGGAGATGTTGGATGATCAACGGAGAGGAGCAGATGATGGAGATCCAGGGAATCAATGATGGAGTGGAACAGGAGGTAAGTAAACAAACAGGTTAGTATCAGGTAAGTAGTAGCGAAGAGTAATGAGAGTCCACTTCGTATAGACGAGATCGGACAACTGACTGGAGTGGGGTGTGTGCTTATGTAGTGCTGGGGTGATTGGGTGCAGGTGCCTTTAATTAATACTCATGTGACTGAGATCGTTGTGATGGATTGGTGGTGGAGCCTGGCCAATCTGTGACACAATCAGTATAGTGGTTACATTTTCATCATGCTAAAAACATACATCATCTATATATTAGCAATGGTTATTAATGAATTGGACATTTCAATTGGATATTTGCCGCAAAGATTATTTGTTAGTGATAGCAGATGTATATAAAATCTGTCGCATATTTAGGTTCCTCATGGTGCTATAAAACAGGACATTAAGGAAGTGATTTACAAGCATTGGGTTGAAAGTAGAGTTTTGTCTGGTGTTTCAGTTCAGGTGTCAGCTTCCATAGGGGAGGGGGCGGAGGAACCCAAACACGTGGAGTGAACAAGCATAGATCCCACCAACCTTCCTTGTCCCAGTAATCCTTTGCTGTCGATCAGAAAGAGACACAATTGGAGTTAAGCAGGCAGCAATATCAGAGTCAACTGTTGCATGTGTGTACAGTTGAACTTGAAACCCAGCAAGTGGTCAGACTCAAGGAGCTGGAGCTAAAAGCTTAAAAACCTGTTTACTCCTCGGCTGCTTATGAACCAAGCATGAGTGTGCCTGTATCATCAACCATAAATGCTTCCACTCTGAGCCCTACTCCTGCACCACAATGTGCTTTACAAGTAAGTGACCCTGAATTTGATAGCAGTACACAATTTGCTCTAATTCCGCTGTATCGTGAGAGTAAGGTTGAGAGAGTTAATATTGTTGGAAGAATTTAAGAATTGTTTATCCGTGAAAATTTACTTAAATGGGATTACTCAGGGATTAGGAACGACACTCCTGCTCATGAGTAGAGAACTGGATTCTCTGGGACTGGGAACGGCACTTCTGGCCGTGACTTGAGAACTGGATTCTCGGGGACTGGGAACGGCAGACTCGGTGTCCGGGCTCAAGGTGACGGTAGCGGCAGACTCGGCATCCTGGCTCGAGGTGACGTTCACAGACTTGGCATCCTGGCTTGAGGTGACATTCACAGACTCGGCATCCTGGCTCTAAGGGGACTGTTCACAGACTCGGCTTGCTGGCTCGGGGTGACGTTCACAGATTCTGCATCCTGGCTCGAGGTGACGTTCACAGACTCGGCATCGCGGGCATAAGGGTTAACTTATGCTTCTAAAATGTTTGTTAAACGAGTTTGCTAATGGGTTCCCTATATTTTCACTTTAGAATACTGTTTCAGGCTCTAAGCTATTTCCACATAATATATTTATATATTTTTTATTACTAATGGTTTTTCCTTGTATTTTCACTTTAATTTAGCCATTGCCTTAGATACAGAAAGAATGTATTCAACGGTAATTTGATATATGATGAGGAGAACAGAGACACACAAACTGTAAAAAAAAATCTGTTAAATTTTATAGTAAAATACCGGCAGCTGTGGTTGCCAGAATGTTACCGTAGAAAACATGGTAGCAACATTTTAGGATTTACAGAACTGTTTAAATTTACAGTGAAAAAACGTATTTCATTAACTGATACAATGTTAATATACAAACTTTTCAGTTAACTCATTTTATTTGCAGAAACCAACTGCACTTAAATTGTCCTACTGCCATTTGTTTATAAACTAATATTTATAATGTTTAAGTAAGTGAGCATAAGAGTATTGAAAACTATTTTGCTTAAGTACATGAAGAACGACCTACTGTTTTTTTTCTTGATTTTTCACTGAAATACCGGCAGCTCTGGTTGCCAGAAATCTACAGTTTTTTTTTATTTACGGTGTATTTCTGTTAAAATTACGTTTGTGTATTTTTTTTCTTTCATCTCACACATTTAACCCCTTTAATCCCACAGCAAAATCCTTGGTTTTAAAGAGCACTTATATGTCCACACTACAGAGTGTTGAAGTAACACTGAAGTTAATGAGAGAATGAAGTGACTAATTAAATGACGATTGAGCTTTAGTGATGAACACCTGCTGTTAACAAGTAGAATCACCGAAGGAAAGAGAAACAAGAGCAGAGAAACAAAACTTACAGCCAAAGCTAAAGTTCAAATCAACTGAAATAAAACACATTAAATCTCTGAAGATCTCAGCAGAGGGGGATTAAACAACTCCACAAACAGCATCACCAGCTTCTTGTTACAAAACACTCTGACTTTATTTCTGTCATATGTGTACAAAAGCTCTTATTGAGATTGTAGGTGTTGCGCTTCCATTTGAAGTCATTATATTGGCGATCAGTTGTTGCTTTAGTTGGGCTCTTGATCCTTTTTAAAGTTTATTTGGTTGCTTTAATTAACTGTGTTTATTAAGTACAGTTTTTAAAGCAAGACAAACCAAAATAATCTATGATCAGATAAGACCGATGTGTGTGATGTCAAAACCATCATGATCTAATTCACTGATCTTACCCAATATTTAATCTGTTTTTAAATATGTGATATTTTAATACACTTAAATTGCACCACTGATACTACAACAATAAAATGTTGTGAAACAGTTCTAAGTACAATAGTCACAAATAAATGTATTGAATTACGGCAAAACTTAAACACACACAGACATCAACAATCAGCGTATGAATCTCAAAATTGGTGACAATCAAGAATAATAAACAAATCGGTTCAACTCTGAACATCACAAAGCTGTCTACTGAAAGTCACAACCAAAACAACACCAAAATAAAAGCAAATAAAGAAAATAGTAAGAACATTCAGCTGCATAATTTATTCATGCCGCAATGCATGCTGGGAGTTTTGTACTGGCACCCAGCATGCTTTGCAGCATGAATTTTTTTATTTTATTTTTTATTGATAGTCACCGTTGTTGAGGTTCATGTGATGATTATTGATGTCTGTGTGTCTAAGTGGTGCTACAGCTCTAAAGGTTTTGTGCATAAAATGTTTTTAAAATTCCTTCATAGTAGTTGTCAACATGTTTTACAGTAATATTACTACCATAAAAAATAATTAAATTAATTACAAATCACCCATATTGTTTGATACTAAATTAAATCAGATCATTGGTTGATGATGACCATCAACAGTTAATTAAAACTACTTAATAATATTTTCTTTTGGCTTTTCTTGTCATATCAAATGTGCGTCACAAACACAGTTATAACGACCAAAATAAAATTAACATTAAAGACTCACGGGTCAAGAGCATGACTAAAGCAAACACCGATCACCAAAATGGTGAGGTCAAACAAAGCATTTGAAATAAAATATAAACCTCTGTTAATTCATAGAAATATGACAAACAATTAAGTCAAACTGGTTAGTAATAAGTGGAGCTGGTCATTCTGTTTGTGGAGTTGTTTAATCATCCTCTGCTGTTTTATTTCAATTGATTTAATTTGAGGCTGTGGCTGTATGTCAGTTGTAGTTTTGTTTCTGGTTCTTTCATTCAGTGATTGTTTGTTAACAGCAGGTGTTCATCAGTATCTGAATTCACTCATTAGTTCTCAATCCCTCTGTCTAGTGGACTATATAGTGAACTAATGTAGGAACTAGTGAATGAGGGTGTAGGGTGTGGTTTCAGACACAGTCTATGAGTGTCGACTCTGAGGCTACTTTCTCGAAAACAAAGGTTAGATCTCTTACAGTTATTCACTGTATATAGTAAGGAAACTTACTGTTAATCATTTAACAGGTTTTTACTGTGGCATTTTTACAGCCTTTTACTGTTAAAATCACAATCATTTTTTATAGTGTACCGTAAAAAAATAAATGTTGCCCAGTTACGGCAAGGCATTTATAGTGGGTGTGCTAATGTATTATATTGTATTTATAGTGTAATGTATTATATTTATATTTATTAATATTGCATTTACACAATTATCATAATATTAGTAGTAAATAATAAGAAAGTATTGTGTTACAATCATCATTAATCATCCGTAGTTAGTTCATAGTTATTTTACTTGAATCTGAATAATTAACAGTAGTTCTTCGGAAGGTATGACAGAATTCATTAGTTATTGATTAGCTAACTGTTACTTAACACAATGATAAACGTCTATTACATACTGATTAGTTAACACATATTCCTTAGTAGTAAATAGTAGTGATTACTGTGTTAATGAAGAATTGCGTATTAGTTCTACAGTAATTCCTTATTAGTTATGCATTAAGTAAGAAACGGTATTCTAAATTGTTACCAATTTGGCATTATATTGTCAGGATTCAGGTTTGATCTGTCTCTTTAATGTTAACATTGTTTTTTGTTTTGTCACCCTTCATCGAGCTTTGCAATCAGCACGGCCATGCACGCTCTCTCAGTCATTCATTATCCTTATCACTGTATCACAATCCAGTGTTTGGGAACTAGCCACCAGTTCTTCCATTTCTTTTAAATAAATGCTTGAGCTGATCTGCTTTTTGCATCTGAGTCATTTCTCATGGGAAATCCTGACATCCATCACTTTCTCGCTAGTGGATCCTTCATACATCACAAACATACAAGATGCATACGAGTACAATTAATATGGCACCCTTAAGCCTCGACTAAGGCCCACATACATGTTTGTTAATCCACTTGCTACTTTTGGAAACAATTTGACAAGATTATCTCTTGTGGTGTCACTGTCAATAGTAATCAAGGGGCTCAGAACAGAAGCAGAAGTACTAAAGGTTACGATTCCAACACTGGTTTGATTCTCTATGCAGTTTCGCAGAAAATATGTGGCAGCCTGTCGCTGTTGGAGAAATCTAGAGCCCTAGAAAATAAGTGAAAAAAATAGTTTCCTCTAGTTGCAAAATTATTTATTGAAATTATGTTTTGTTTGCATTCAAATTAGTTTAATGTCAGTTATTGCATACTGCATGCTCCCTGAGACATCAAGGATGAGGCAAACGACCCGTTGCATTCGCTGCACAACTTTGAAAAATGGTGATGGTGGAGGGGACTGCCATGGTTTTAGGGAACGAAATGTCTCTTTATCCAAAGATTCTTCAAATATTACAGTCCAAGGTGCTTTGTTGTCACAATTTTCTTTCTGCATGTTTGGGGCTTCATAATTGTGCTAATTTTTATGACAAAATGTGCTCACCTGAAAATACATTTCCTGCTTAATTTCAGATATGTCACCACACCAAACACTCAAGAACAGATTATAGCTGGGCAGGAAGGGTTAACAAAAAATTAAGAACTTCGTTTTGTGTCCTCAAAGCACTAAATTTCAACATTGTTATCTCAAAGCAAGGCCTGACAGTTTGGAAAATGACAATTCAAACTTTATATTTCGCAAAAGTGACATTTCAAGCAGCTGTTAAAAATATTTAATTGATGTAGACTTAATTGTGCTAATTAACATCTAAGTTAATAGAAGAAAATGTCTGTGATCTCTTTGGTCCATGTCATAAATGAATTTACTACTTTACAATATATTGTGTGGAATGTTTGGAAACATGCAAACTCAGTACTTAGAGAATCCAGACTGGGAAGGAACATTAAAGAGCTTTTGATTTCTGTTTGGAAAAAACTTTTGTAGGTAGTGAAGTTAGTGGCACAGTGAAGAGATCTTCCAGCAGTAACCTTAAAACTGACCTTCAATATTTTTGCTAATCTAAAGATAAGCAAGAAATCAATAGTACTTCTAATTTCAATTTATATTTTAATTATATTTTCTTTTATTAAGAGTTTATAACCTTGTAGCTTCAACACGATAGAGTAGTCGAATGGCTTTTCTTTGCTGTATGTACACGAATGAAGACAAACTGCTATAAAACGAACATGCTGGAAATAGATCTTTTAAATTGTATTTTTCAAGATAAATAAAATGTTGAGGAATATAAAAATATTCACCTCTTGATCTGTAATGGTTGATGTGTCATTCAGGAGTACTGGGGTGAAATGAATCAACAGTTTAGTCAGTGTATGGTTCATCATCACGTGCAGGAATTCAATTCTTATATGGAATGTGCAGCGTCTATTTTCAAGATTAAATGCCGTAGCACAGTACTTTTCAACAGTGGGATGGGACCTTTGAATGCTTTTTATCATGCTTAAAGATAAACGAGCCTTCAGTGACCATGTCCTATCAGAATGAAAGTGAAGAGATAAAATGAAGGGGACAAAACACTTTGAATGAGTGTATTTATTAAAGTAATTTTGCTTTAATTTATTTCACAAATATTATCAACAAAAATAGATTTTATATACTGTACATTCTGTCTGCTTTAAAGTTTTTTTTCTTTTCATTTTAAATTTAAACAGCACAATCTTCTAAAGCCACTAAACCACTAAAGCATAAAGTTTACTAAATAAGTAAACTTTACTTATTTAGTAAAGTTTCATCCTCAGTGATGCTCACTCATCCTCAGTGATGTGCGTTCACATCACTGAGGATCTCACATGGTCTGCTCTGCTCACACAGATGCAGTGCTGAAGAAGGCACATCAGCGTCTCTTCTTCCTGAGACGGCTGAGGAAGTTTGGAATGAGCCCCAGAATCCTCAGATCCTTCTACACCTGCACTGTGGAGAGCATCCTGACCGGCTGCATCACCGCCTGGTTTGGAAACAGCACCGCTGGCAACCGCAGGGCTCTGAAAAGAGTCGTGCGAACTGCCCGCCACATTGTTGGAGGTGAGCTTCCCTCCCTCCAGGTCATCTACACCAGGCGGTGTACAAGAAAAGCCCGGAGGATTATCAAAGACTCCAGCCACCCGTCCCACAGACTGCTCTCTCTGTTGCCCTCAGGAAGACGTCTCCGCAGCATCCGATCCCGCACTAGCCGACTGAGGGATAGCTTTTTCCCTCAGGCTATCAGGCTAATGAACAGTCAGAAATAACTCACCCTACAACACACTCCCACCCACAAAACATGCCATGCACTGCACTTTAACACCGTTCTACCGGACTACACGCACACACTGAACTAACACATCTGCTATCACTGGACACCATACAAAAGCACAACCACGACATTGTATATGCATAATCTGTTGCACCTTTGCACAACTATCTGCTGCTCAACCAATCTGCTGTAAATTTATAATCTGCTGCACCTTCACATTATTACTATATATATATATATATTACATAATGTACAGACAGTGTACATACGGTGTATAATGTGTAGTTGATAACTAAGTTTGTCTTTATAGTACACTATGTGTACTGAGTATATGTATGTGTATTTTGCACATTGTCTTCTGTACAGTCTGTAAATATGTACTGTCCATATGTAAATTGTTGTGTTTTGTCTTGTTTTGTTTTTTGCACGGTCTGGAGCACGCTCGTAAGAATTTCACTCACCAGGGCACTTGTGCTGTGGTGATGTGACAATAAAAGTGATTTGATTTGATTTAAATAGACAAAAAAAGCATATTAACTTTGATTTTTTCAATAAGTTTGTACATACCACTCTTTTCACCAACTTTATAGTTTGGAAGTAGCCATATTCTATTACAGTGTATAGGTCTTCCTAGATAATCATTGTATAGTGTATTCATTTTAATCATGTTTTGCTTTTTTTATGAGGTGTTCTCTGGTTATTTACTGCACAATTGCCAAATCTGCATACAAACTGTACATACTGCATACAGTACAGCACTTTAAAATAGGATGATTATTATGGCATTCCAAACATACCCAACCAAAATCTCATACAACTCACATAGTAATTCTCCAATGTTGGCATAGTAATTCTCCACTCAATGGATAATGAATGTTATGCAATTTTTAAAAAAAATTTGATTACTTTTAAAGATGAACTTCTATTAAAAAATGTCAAGACTTTATTTTCAAGTGAACAGATTTCTGAAATGGAAACCGCGGTAACTTTCTAGCTCAGTGGTAAAATATAATTGAAATCTGACATATTATGAATTAAAAAAAGACATTGCATTTATTACAATTAAGTTTTGTATGTTTAGGTTTTAAATTGTTATGGGTTCCATACACCATTATTATAATTAATAATTAGGATAATGTTTGAGACTCAAATGTACCCAAAATAGTTTTAATACAACTCACATTTAATAATAAAAAACAATAACAAACAAAACAAACTATCAATGAATCACTAAGAATCACTATAAAAATAGTATCCATTGCAAATAGATCAGTAGGCTATTATACAAAACTATAACTTTACAGAACCATATTACACAAATTAAAATACTGTACAGAGTAATTATAACTTTTAAAACTTTTGTAATGTTATTTTATATCTGTGCTTTCAGAAATGGATTGCCTACTTTGTTGTGAAGTTGCGTTAATGTTTTAAAGTGTGCACAATCCTGTTCAACCCTGTTCAGAATCTGTTTATGTCGTACATGTAAACAGCATTACTTTAACATTAATATTTAGTATGTGCCTAGTACCTAAAACGGATAATGGTGTCTCCTTAAATAAACAACAATAATGCTCCACTTTAACCCAGGTTAAGATCGTGGCTCTGGTAGCAACGCAAGACCAAGTAAACAAAGTATCTCTGCTGGTGAAAAATAATCACTACATGATTGCTCTGCTAACCAGCAAACTGTATTATGATTATTTATAGGCAGTTTGTATTATAGTGGACTATTGTACATGAATAGTATGTTGGACAATTACACATAGAAAAATTAGGAGATTACGTTCAGTCCACAAATTCCTACATGATAAACAAAACAGAAGTCTTTGTTAATAGTTTATAAGATTATACATGCTACCAAGAAATTGTGTTTGATTTTGTTTTAAGAAATGTTCTAAAGCTGTTGGATGTACATATGGATTGATTTGACATTAGTTTGCATTAGATTGTTAATTCCACTTTACTTTTAGTAGAGAGTTTTTTTGCGTTTCACTGCCCATATGGTTACAGCAACAATAAAGCATATGGCTATAGTTACCACACACACAGAAATGACAATAACTGTCAAGTTCATGCCTGGGTTTGATATTCCAGGAGGTTTTGGACCAGGGAGGATCTTTGAAGCTTGAGCAATATTGGAGGTTTTAGATTTTGCATTTAGTTCATCCTCCGACTGAACTGCAAAGAAGAGTGTGGTGCCATTTTGGATTGGAAAACTGAGATTGAACTGATGTTGTTCAACTGATCCAGCCTCCTGTGGTGAAACAGCAGCTGTATTGACTATATTACCATTGCTGAAGCTGTCTCGAAACATATCAAGGTCAAAGCTCCACCTGATCTCATAGGATTTAGCTAAATGGGAAAGAAACATCCAATGAAGTACAATAAAAGATACTTTCATGACTGATTTTATGATCTTTAAAACAACTTTTATTTTGTCAGTAAGGATGTAAAAAAAAGGTGTTACCTGTCCCTTGGTCGAGGTCCTCACCAGGAGCTGTCCAGCTGAGAAGTGCAGAGTCCTCTTGGATCTCAGCACTCAGATCTGTGATTCTGTTTGGTGGGAAATTTGGTGGAGTTGTGCTTGAAAGAGTCACCTCAAAACTCTCTCCGGTGGCTGTTCTGGTGAAGCTTCCAACCTCAAGTGGTTCCTCAGAAACTGGAGGCTTTGGAGGGTTCAGCTGCACTACACCTGGAATTAAAAGAACCACCTCCTAAATCTACTTAATCCTTCCTGAATATTTTTCCTCCATGCAGCTAATTATACTGACATAAATAGAATAAGTTTCCGTTTGTGCAGTATTTCATTGCAGGTTACATCTATCCAAATGTCTTTATGGGTATATGAATAATTAATGCAAACGATTCTTTCAAAACACTTATTATATACAATATAATTAGAGTGCTTTCCAATGATTTATTATGATTAATCACATCAAAAATAATAGTTTTTGTTTACATACTATATGTATGTGTACAGTGTTTATACACATAAATATATATTTTGAAAATATATACATGTATATACATTTAAATATTTATATTATTATATTTTATATAAATATATTTAATATATAAACATGTCATATTTTTCTTAAATATATGCATGTTTTTGTATTTATATATACATAATAAATATACACAGTACACACTTTTATTTTGGATGTGAATAATTGCGATTGTTTGTTTGACAGCACTAATTTATTATTCAATTAATTAATATAACTTGTACTTTAGTAACCAATATATCAAATAGTGATCAATGACTATTAATATTAAAATAAATGTAATTTAGTTATAATAGATGTGTCTGGCGTCACAGACATTATTCCAAAATATTGATCTCAGGGTTTACCGTTTACCACATATCCGGGTACATATGGGGCGCCACTCTTTTCTGGGGCAGCAAATCTGGCTTGTCCATCTTGGTTCTTCACTCTTACTTTCAAGCTGCTTCTCCCATGTACCATCTTTGTGAAATATCTGGAATAGATTCCATCACCTTGAGAAGCATCAGCTCCTGTAAAAAATGAATTTATGATTTATTTGGCACAATTTGGAAATGTACCTTTCACTCTAATCATTTATATTTGTTAAGTGCACACTTGGAAAAATACTTATGGGTAATTTACCTGCTCCATTGTCCAGGAGTTGTAATGTATGTGCAGACCCAGTTTCCGACTCCAGTGTAGCCCAAACATCAGCATGTATTACAGGTCTATAATTCTGACTAACCTCAGCAAACACTATCATGGGTTTAGTGCCGTCACTGGACTGCTGGTTCATGCGGGTTTTGGAAATGATAGGAGGAACATCAGCTTGTGCCGCTTGACTCGTTACTGTTATAGTGAAAGCCTGAAGTATTGTAGTTTGGATACTGTACTTCCAGTCTCCAGACTACCAAACACAAGATAGTAAAGCAGAGCAATAAGATTTGCTGTGTATCAGCTTAATCATCCGTGATAAACTCCTCCTGAGTCTTAATAATAGTTGTTTTTAAAGATATCTTGATAACGATTATCTAAAACTCTTGGCCCAGATGTCTTTATTAGGTTATGAATATATGTTTACATGTTTGTGGTATGAACTACAGTATACAAGTAACACATTACTCTTGATAAAGGTTGTCTCACCTCTGCAGTTCCTGGAACATTAAAAGTGACTGTTTTCAGCGATACCTCGTTATTCATATTTGGCTGATTGTAGATTAAGCCACTTGGTGACTGTATGTATATGCTAGAAAAACTTCTTTCATAGATTATCACAAAGCTGGTTTTGTTCCCAACAGTCTGATCCACTGATACTGTACCATTGAACCAATCAGATGTTCTTGCTCCAGCACTCTCTAGCTAAATGAGGGATACAAATGAATATCATTATAATACTGATAACACTCTCAAGAGTAATACATGTATCATGGTGCAATGAGTAAAAGCTTGATAAACCTGAACTGGTTCGTTTGTGTAATCTCCAGTTGATAATGTAAGAGAAGCAAACGCATCCATTAACTGATTGGAGGTCATTTCATCACTGGTATAAAAAAATATCCCTCCTATTTTCGTCATGAAACATTTTAATTGGATAATAAACTGGTGATTATCATATATAATATACACTGGGACAGATACAGTAAATTATTAATGCTGATATCACTTACCAGTGCTTTCTGCCATTACAAACAACGCATTAGCTGCTTTCTGACCGAATGCTACTGTGCTTATAATGGCACCACTTTTTATTGCGGATGGAGCACAAGCACCAATGTCATCCGTCGCCTCACCATCTGTCAGAAAAATTATTTCATCTCCTAGTACATCCCCATTGTCCTCTTGAAGTAGCTGATAGATTTGAAGAAAAAAGGATCACTGATACTAAAAGAACTCTACATACTTTCTGCATCACAAACATACAAACTGCATTCTTGTACAATTAATATGGCACCTGTAAGCCTAGACTCAGGCCCAAGCACATGTTTGTCCATCCACCTGCTACTTTTGGCAACAGTTTGATAAGATTCTCTCTTGTGGTGTCACTGTCAATAGTAGTCAAGGGGCTCCGAGTAGAAGCAGTAGTACTAAACTGTACAATTCCAACAATGTCTTGATCTTTAATGTATTTCCGTAGAAACTGTGTGGCAGCCTGCTGCTGTAGAAGAATTCTTGAGCGCTAGAAAATGGATGGAAAAAAACGTCTCATGTTACATATGTAACCATGGTTCCCAGAGTGGGGAAAGATACACTGCGTCCTCTAGGGGTCGCTATGGGGGAACGCCGTCAGCGTGACCCGTGTCTGAAGCATACATACAAAAAACTTGTTGGCCGGCAACAGCCTATGACGTCACTACCGGCGCGACCACAGTATAAAGGGTGCCGGGAGAATACATCATCCACTTCTTTGTCTGAAGCTTGCGTCCGAAGCATGGGACAAAGCCTAGAGGACACAGTGTCTCATTCCCCACTCGGGGAACCATGGTTACATACGTAACTTGAGACGTTCCCCTTCATGGGAACTTCGAACTGTGTCGTCTAGGGGTCGCTAAGGGGAAAAAACTACCCACGCCTCCATGCTGAGGATAGTGCAAGCCAAACAAAATGGTGAACACTAAAGATCAACTCTACTCTGACACGCTAAGGGAGTTGCCCCTGGGACGGTTTGATGGCTGTCAGTGACATTATCCCTTTCGGCCAAAGACCCGAGCTGCATACCCTAAAAACTTACCTGTTAGGGGCCGGGACTTCCGGACCCAGGGTAGAGCTCAAAGGCTTGGAATCAGAAGAAATAAAATTCCTTTAAGGGGATATGGCCAAGCGCCTAGTGGTAGTAACTAGGTCCTGGCCGGTCACCCAGGGGCTACCGCTTGCTCTGCACGAGCTCGCTGAGGGAACTGTCTCAACAGACCCTTGGTAGCGACACACAGTTAAAACCCAAAAATATTGGGACAAATAGGCAGTGTGGGGCCCAAGGCAAAACCGGGGCCTGACCAACTAAAATAAAGGGCACGAAGCCGCAGCGCGTAACCCTTACCATACAGGATTTTAGAAAGATTGCAGAACACTTGATGTGCGATCTTACCACCGCATGGATTTTAGAAAGTGCACAGAGACTTAGCGTGCGCACTTCCCAAAACATGGATTTAAACTAGAACATTGATGTTACTGGTTCAAGAAGCTGTGGGAAGTGAAGAATTCAGGCCTCATTTACATGAGAGGAGAACTCGGAATGCTCTAGGGGAGTAGCTTGCACGTAGGTGACCCTTCTGAAAGAGGGGAACACTACTAAAACCCAAAACTAGATCAACCCACTTGTTTAGCAAAGGGAAGGGAACAGCATGCTCATAGACGACCCTCTAAAATAAGGGGAGCGATGCTAGCTTGAAAAGGATGGCTCATCAGGAAGGCATGTTTTAATAGCCTGAAAAACTCTGGAAAACCCTCCTATGAAGCTGCGCTAAGAGTGGGCTATCTACTTACAACCCTGGAAGGTGAGACAGCACACTCTAGGCAAGGGCTCAGAGAACCCTCTACTTACAACCCTAGCAGGGGAGATAGCACACTCTAGGCAATGGCTCAGGGAGACCGCTACTTAAACTCTAGGAAGTGGAGCAATCCCTGAGCGAACACATATATTCCCTCAGATAGCTATGTGTGTAGGAGGGACAATCCCTGATTCCTGGCTACCAGAGGTGGAACCGACTGAGACTACCCAGAACACAAAGAGTGGGCTGTCTACTTACAACCCAAGCAGCGGAGACGGCACTGTCTAGTCAAATCTCAGGGGGACCGCTACTTAACAACCCTAAGAAGGGGAGCAATCACCACGCTATCAGCAGCTGGTCCCACCCAGCTAGCCACAAGAGTGGGCTATCTACTTACAACCCTAACAGGGGAGATAGCACACTCTAGGCAATGGCTCATGGAGACCGCTACTTAAAAACCTTAGGAAGGGGAGCAGTCCCTAAGCTAACACATAGATATCCTCAGATAGCTATATGTGTAGGAGGGGCTACCAGAGGTGGAACCAACGGAGACTACCCAGACCATTTAAAGAGTGGGCTGTCTACTTACAACCCTAGCAGGGGAGACGGCACTGTCTAGGCAGAGCTCAGGGGGACCGCTACTTGAGAGCCTAGGAAGGGGAGCAGTCACTGATGTCGCACATAGATATCCTCAGATAGCTATGATCATGGGAAGGGCTACCAGAAGAACCGACTTTGTCTACCCAGACCACAAAAGAGTGGGCTGTCTGTTTGCAACCCTAGCAGAGGAGACAGCCCCGTCTAGGTAGAGCTCAAGGAGACCTCTACTTAAAACCCCAAGAAGGGGAGCAATCCTGAGCTATCAGCAGCTGGTCCCACACAACTAGTGAAACCCAGGTAAACCCCTTATCCAGATCTTTCAGCAGATCAGCCTGATACGATTGAAGCACTGCCCTAGAGTGCAACGAAGCGACCGCCTAACCTGCTGCATCGTACGCCTTGCCATTTAAGCGAGATGTATCCTGAAGGGGTTTAGATGGCAAGGAGGGAACCTTTAGAGAAGACGTCTCACGTCTAGAGATAGCTAGCGTTTCTTCTATAGCGGGCATCCTCTCATAGCCACTTTCACACATCCCTTCAATGTTAGCATAACTGGTGTGAGGGAATTCATGGATGTGAGAGCAAAACGGCTTTTTCCATTCCATCTCAACCTCCGTATGGAGATCAAGAAGAAATGGACGGCTCACTTGAGCTGGGAGGTTATGGCCAGAAAGGTACCGCTCATCGAGATGCCCTCGCAGCGCCACCATCTTGGTCCGCTTCCACGGCAAGTCAAGCCTCGCCGTGTCACGTTCCATAACCTCCACCAGCTCTTCATACGCAGGGCAGGAGGATTGAGAGGGCTCAGTCTCAACTTCCTCGCCCTCAAACATCTGCTCTTCCTGGGCATAACCCAGCAGAGCACTAGCCGCTGGATCAGATGATGTCAGAGAGATCGCATCATAATCCAGCAGCTCACCCTCGTTCTCGCCCCACGCGTGCGAAAAGGAAAGCTCCCTCTCTAACTCATCGGCCAGATCCACCTGCGAACCCCACAATTTAATTCTCCTCTGTGCCTCGGCAACGGTGGCTCCTGAATCGCGGGAAGCAGACGGCTGCCCCTCCTTCCTCGAAAAGAGGGGCAGACGAGAGCGGAGCTTTTTCATAGAAAAAAGCTCAGAGTGCACGCAGATTGCCCCCTCGAGGACATCGCGTGCGTGCTTATCGCCCAAACAAAAGACGCAAAGATTGTGTGTCATCGGGTGTCAAATAGCGAGGACACGGATCCACACATCTCTTAAATGACTTGCTTGTGCTCGCCATGATAGTTCTTTGGAAACTGTTTATTACCAGAATGCATGCTTCAAACAGAGCATTTACATTTATCAGACGCTTTTATCCAAAGCGACTTACAGTGCATTCAGGCTATACATTTGTATCGTCAGTATGTGTTCCCTGGGAATCGAACCCACAACCTTTGCGCTGTTAACGCAATGCTCTAACCACTGAGCCACAGGAACAGAGCAGTCAGTAGAGACGAAAAAAGTGGATGATGTATTCTCCCAGCGCCCTTTATACTGTGGTCACGCCGGTAGTGATGTCATAGGCTGTCTCTGGCCAACAAGTTGTGTTTTTTGTATGTATGCTTCAGACACGGGTCACGCTGACGGGCGTCCCCCATAGCGACCCCTAGAGGATGCAGTTCGAATTTCCCACGAAGGGGAATGTACATTTGCTTCAAAATTTATTATCAAATTTATTTTGAAGCATTGGTGACATAAAAAGATTATCATCTTTGTTTTGAAATGAAGTTAATGTCTGTTATTACATACTGCCATGCTTGCTGAGACATCAAGGATGAGGCAAACAACCCGTTGCTTTCGCTGCACAATTTTGAAAGATGGTGGTGGTGGAGGGAACTCCGGTGGTTTCAGAGAACGAAGTGCATCTTTATCCACAGAATCCTCAAATATTACAGTCCATGTTGCTTTGCCACATTTTATATTTTGCATGTTTGGAGCTTCATAATTGTGCTCGTTTTCACGACAAAATGCAGTCACCTGAAAATAGAATTTTAAATTAACTTTATCATCAGATACGCACAGATGGGCCCAGGACACCAGTTTCATCAAAAGCAGAGAAAATATTTAAAATGTAAAACTTCAGTACTTCTCTTGTCAGCTACCCACAAGCTGCAATTATGGTATGAAAGTTTATTTAACACAACAAAACCAATGTGAGCTGACCATATTTATTGCTTAGATTAGATTAGATTTTGGCCTCATTGCCAGCTGCAGTCATGTCCTTATATTTAAAAAAACCTGTGATTCACAACTACTTGCTAAGGAACATGCATTCATGTAAAGTAGCCTTGTTAACAAGTTTGAGTGAGTAAGGACAAAACGCACAAGATATAGTACTTTCAGTGCCTTGTAGTTGGCGATGTCACATCTTTTGTAGCAGAAATAAACTGCTGCAGAAAAACTAGGTACTATGCAAAATGTAATTTGTAACTGCAACAGTCATTACAAATGTAGAGGAGTAAAGAGTACATAAACTCATTCAAAAATTTAGTGAAATAGAGAGTAAAAGTTGTTAATATCTTTGATACTCAGTACAACTATAAAGTATCCAAAAAGATACTCAAGTACAGTAATTAGTTACATTTACTCCAATACTTTACCCCTATGGTTAATATGTTTTAACCATCATTCAAAGAAAAAAAAAAGTCTGTATTTATACAGTATTAAGACCATAATATGTGTACTTCCTCAGGGATGATGAGGGTTGACCCCGGCCAAAAATCTATCCCTGCATGACTAAAACTATGAATAAAGCTCATGTGTGTTGTCAACTCATAGTTTGATGACAATTGTTACTACAAATATTAAAGTGTAGATGTACAATCAATACTTACAGAATCCAGACTTGGTAAGAACATTATGGAGCTGTTTGTGATTTGATATCTGTCTGGAAAAAATTTGCACTCCTTGTTAGGTAGTAAAGTTTGTGGATCAGCACGGCACGATTGAAGAGATCCTCCATCAGTAATCTCATAAAACTGACCTTCAATGTTTTTGCTACACCTAAAGCAGGAAACCAATCGTTAAGATAATTTCCAAGGAGAGTTTAATCATATGTTTTCTTTTTGTTAAAAGTTTATAACCTTGTAGGTTCAATACGGCCATTAGAGTAGTAGAATGGTTTTTTGTCATTGTTTTCATCATACACGCCCCATCTCAGATGAGCCCACTCATGTACAAAGACCCTTCCTACAAATAAACAACCAATAATATAAACTAATAAAATAACTAACTATAAAACATACACACTACTGCAGAAATAAACCTTTGCAACATCTTTATTTCATGATAAAATAAACAACATTCACCTCTTGATCCATAAAGCTCAATTAAAGTGTCATTCAGGAGGTATTCTGGGGTGAAATGAATGAACTCTCCCTCAGCTCCACATTCTCCATACTGTTTAGTGTAAGGTTCAACGTTGTTTTTTAAATGAGCATAATCAATTTTTATGTGGGCCTGCAATTAACATAGAATTGGTCTGAGAAACATTCTATACAAGGGAAGTAATATATTTGTGAACATTATTATTTATTGACATGTAAGATAAAATGGCTTAATTCTCTTTACCTTTTCAAAGGACTCTGTTCTTGCTTTGGTAAAATTCTTAATACTCCAGTGGGATGGGACTAGTATTGTAACTTCTTTGAAATAGACCTTTTCATCCAACGCGTCATAAAGATAATATGACCCTTCAGTGACCATTTCCTGTGAGAATGAAATTTAAAAGATTTATACAAAAATAATTATAATCATAATTTTTTTTCATTCACAAATATGATCAAAGGAATTATTTTCACAATAGCCTCTGAAACCTATTCAAGTACATTAAGTTTGTTATACAGACAAAAAATACATATTCACCTTGATTTTATCAATGAGTATGTCATCCTGTGGTACTTTTGAACCGATTGCAATTATAACATCAACATAACCATTTCCATCTAGTTTGATTCCAGTGGAGGTGGATGACAGCAACATCCACAATAAGACAAACACTGCTCTTGAGTCCATAGCTGCAGAGTTTAGATGAACAGTAACTCTCGAACCCTGTTTTGAACAATGTCAAGTCAAAAATTAACTTCAGAGTTTAAGGTCATATATAATAAGGATCCTTTAGTGCCATAGAATGATGATAGGAAATAATCAGGAAACAACATGTCATCACAGTGTCATAGAGCAGCATGTTCACTGCACTAATAATTTTCTTCCTGTTTTGCATTATATGTGTAGCAAGTACTAAGTAGCGCCCAGTTCACAATTAATAAGTTACTGTGAGATTTCTTGGACCAGAAATCAGAAGACCAAGTTCAACTCACTAGAGCAAAAGGCAGCAGAGGATATTGAAATAACAATGAAACAAAATAAATACTAGGACCACTGGGATGCAGTTACTCAAAGAAAAGTTAAGTGTATTGTTCTAAGAGTTTGTTTCTTTGAATAAATTGTAATCCTTTTGAAATTAAAATAATAACAATAGAAATAGACAAAACCCAATTAAAGTAACAATAGTTCAAAACAAAAATACAAATATGAGAGTTCAAAACCAGTTCAGTGTATCAAAACCGATTTACAAATATCAACAATCATTGAAATTCAACCTCAGTTATTCTCAATTTCAACATCAGTATCTAAATGTCAAGTTCACAACACAGTCTTCAAATCAGAGTCTCAATTCCAATTGTTAATGACAGTAATGTTCATTAATAGAAGAACAATTCAATCCATGAGAAAAAAAAACACAAAACTTTGTCTCCACCGAAATCCAGGAAAAAAATAAATAATTGTGTGCAATTCTGTCCTACCCGATCAGGAAAAAAAATCTCTTTTTACTCAGTTTCCAGGTACGAACAATGGGATGGCTCGCCAGTCCAAACCAGGAATAGGAATCCACGGCCCGGACAAAATTCAGGATCACAACAGTAGTTCTTCAAACACTCAAGGAAGAGGGAAAAAAAACAAACAAACAAAAAAAAAACTGCCTTGGAAAACCAAAGCCAAAAACAATCATCAGTAACTCATTCAAATAAACAGTTTCAAATGACTACAGCGTCTGCTTCAATTATTTGCATATACACAACACATACATGCTAGTCAGCCATGTGCTCACCTAACACACTAGAGTCTAAGCACAGTGTTAGCAAAGCTAGCACCGCATGATGTACATTTCACAAATAAAACACCCTTCAACAACTTGAACAATCATATACACTCACAGATCGTATTTAAGCACAAATTAAAGCATTTTCAAAAATTTTACATTATTCCCTCATATTCCTTGTTAACTTTACAATCTACAATAACTGTATTCACATTCAATCTAATTTAATACATTTCTTATAACGAAATTTGTACTCACCAAGGAGAAATGTATCAGAAGAAAAAAAAGAAATTAAGTATTCCTCCAAAGAAATACTAATTTGGCTCTATCTCACCAGCTTCTCTTCGCGTCTTTCTCACTTTCACAATTTATAAGAAATTATATCTTAAGTTATCTCTTAATTGGCTAACAATCCAACACTAAATCATTAAACTGTTTGCTCTCACTCTTGCGTCGTTCGCGTCTCGTATTCTCTTGCTCGCACACACTCTTGTGGAACGGGATTCACTAAATTCCAGGGGTTTCATTACCACGACGTAAAATGGGCGTTTCTGGAGGTGTTGGGAAAACGCCCCCTTTCCAAATAAGAGGTCACCGATCATGCGCAGAATGCTGTTTTTTTGCGCGGGCATTTCCAATCCCAGGATCAGCTCAGATGGATAATGAAGGAGAAAAGCATACCTACGATGGATAATGAAGAACAAAACAGTCAAACAGGTAATTTTTTTATGTTTTATAACCTTACATTTAAACGATTTTCGAAAACAAACAACCAGAAAAAATGTAAAACGTGCAGTAACCGTCAATAGCGTAATTAAGTTTTACTGTAACGTTAAGTTGTACGTTAGCCAGACTCCTTACGAAAATTAACCATGGTTTTACAACAACAACCATAAACAAAAACCCAGGGTTTTTGTACTTCCATGGTAACCACAAAATAATAATGGCTGTGGTAAACTAACCTAGTTTAAACGTGTTATTTGTAGTAAAACTGGTTAACGTATACAGTGGTAATAAATCCGGTAAAAATAAAAATAGGGGTTACCACCCTTTTACTATAATAAACCATGATTAATTTGTAGTACTGACCCAATCTTAATTAATTAATTGGTGTTTATATATATATATCTTTCCACAATTATACTGAGTGAATAAAAATATTGTGTAGTCGAACGTATCTTCAACCTCTAAAGTCTAACTTACCTCTACCTCTTCAAATTAATATACTTTGTTTTTGTCAGACTGGCTCCCATCAAATTTCAAAATATGTACATCATCAAAAGAATACATCACAGGAATTGTTTCTTCAGAAGAAGAACTGAGACATCTACTGGAAAGCCACAAGCGTGCATCTGGCACATCTTACACTGTTTGGTAATTTAACATTCATATATTTACTGCATGTTTTCTCCTTATGGCAAATATTTCTGTACCTATTACTGTATTATGGAAATATCTAGTGAATTTTATTTGCCATGATATAAGAAATTTGTCTTGTTTCAGATTCACTACAGAAAACACATTAACACATACAGTATAACTGTATAGAAAAAGATGCAATGTAAGAAGATAATATGTAGCAGAGGGTAACACTTTACAGCAACGCCTCATTTAATAACATTAGTTAAAGCATTAATTAACATGAGCTTACAGTGAGCAATACATTAATTACTACAGTATTTATTTATATTAATAATTATATTATTTATTAATGCTGTGCTTGTCCTATAATTTTCAGTTTTTCTTTAATTTTTAACGTTAATTGTCTTTTTCCTTATAACAGGTCTGATGACAGTAACAAAAAACAGAAAGTGACACCACGATGTCTATGGCGAGTGGAAGACTATTCAGAACACGTCCCACTCTCTGTGAAAAGAAGAGTGATATATGCTTGTCAGCACGGAAAGAACTACAAGAAGACTCCCACAACAGATGATTTGGTATGTACCGCAACACATTTTGTTCACCACACTGGTGATGAATTCAGTGTGGAGGTGTCTAATTCTGTTCCTGGAGGGCCACTCTGCACAGATTTTAGTGATTTTGAAGACCTTTATTAGCTGATATTAGCAATCACAGCTTAGGGCTGTAAATAAACTTCTGTAAGGTGACCCTGCAGGTGCAGGTTTGGACTTCCCTGATTTAGTTTATGTTATGCTAAAGTAGTAAAAAGTTTAACATTTTCATTCTGCAGAACGAGAAGCATGTCCACATTATAAATTGATATATGCCATATGAAAATTGTTTGTTCACTCACAAATAAATGCTAGTGCCTGGCCCTGAAAATATGTAATTAAAGCTTTATTTTCTTTTGTTCTGCAGCATACTGAACATGAATACACAAGAAGAAAAAGGTTCCATATTCAAAACAGCAAGAAAGTGGATTGCCCAGCAAAACTTTACGTCCGATATGTAGTAAGGTAAGCATTACATTAACATGGCTTTATATACAGTATACATATAGACAGGAAAACATATTTAAAAGGAATGCAGATATGCAAAAATGTTAGGTGAAATAAAAGGTTGTTTCTCTTCTTTAAAAAAACATACTCCATATGTATTAATCTTTTGAATACAAATAGCTGCACAACTTAATATAGCTTTAAAATAATGGGAAAAGTGGGTCTCATTCACTAATAATTGTGTACACTATTCATATTTATTTGCACATTTGAATTTCTCTCAAAAACTGTCTAATTCACAACATGTGCTTATGTACATTAATTTATTCTTAACCTCGTTCTAATGTTGATGAATTTGGAGTATTCTAAATAAGCAACTGTGTGCCTGAGGTAAGTAATTTACATAAAACACACCCAAACCATGTCCATATGAGGGCATTTAGCACACATTTTCTTTCGTAACTCTCAGCAAACATGACACTCACTAAAACCTTGTTCTCGCCTGAGAGCACGCACAGCAAAATCCGTTAGCAATGCCACAAACGCCATCTTTCAAACACAGTAAACACCGACTATGCAGATATTACAGACCTCTGATTAGTCAGCTGTACAAACGCATGTTTGTCTTTTTGCAGAGTTGCCTCACAGCTTGAGCTATAACGTACCTTTTCTTATGCTTTTAAAATTTTAATCTTAACATGTTCATCAGGCCAACAAATGTATTTGATTTTAGATTTGTATGTGTTCCTACATTTTTCTGTACATTTAGAATA
This sequence comes from Ptychobarbus kaznakovi, assembly GCA_027422405.1. Lineage (NCBI taxonomy): Eukaryota > Metazoa > Chordata > Actinopteri > Cypriniformes > Cyprinidae > Ptychobarbus > Ptychobarbus kaznakovi. Next base: position 8,330,366 of record CM049813.1, read on the forward strand.
CATTTTAGATTGAAAGTTATTGATAAATCATGATTTATTTGTGAAAATACAGGGATTTCATGCACAAATTTGTGCGTGCACATGCTTAGTGAATGAGACCCCTGTGGTTCTCAACTGTTTTTGCTTAGTGCCCCAGTTTTTATTTTGACAAGTGCTGTTAACTCAGGTTTGTAACTAGTGTTTCCTCTGTTTTTCTTGACTCTATAAAAACAGACACCCACAATTGATACTGCTACAGATTTTTTTATTTTATTAATTTAATTAATGATGAAATGCATATTTCTTGTTGTCTCATGTAAAAGTGGTTTAAAATATTGGATATTTGTTGAATGGTTATCATTGAACAGTGTGGTTTTTCACAGATATGGCCAGTTTGCTGTGACTAAAACAAGCTCTAGGACTGAAAAACAAGCAGCAATTAAGGGTGTTCTGGAGTCATTAAAAGGAAACACCACCGTCACTTCAGAAATTATCCATGTCAAAATACCTTTGGCAGAAGCACACAAAAACCACAACACTTCACAAAACTGTCATTTCTCAAATAACATCCATTACATGGTGCGTGACAAAATACAGGAATATGTGTCACTTGGAATAACCTCAGTCCCTTTCCTGAAGAAGGTATTGAAAACCTTTGTCCAGAAAGAGCTTTCAGAGATGGGAAGCGTTGTACCACATTCACAAGACCCATCGTACTACCCTTCAAGCCATGTTATCCAAAACCATGTGCATCACGCCTTAGTTTCTGGAAAATATTCTGGCTTTGATCAACTGCAGGTAGAAAAAAAAATTGATGAATGGAAATTATCAGATCCAAGTGCCAAGTTTTTCTTTCGGAAATGCACAGAGAACAACGTTGAGCAGACAGTTGTGAAGTTTAAAGTGAAAGCAGAAGAACAAGGATTTCCAGACTCGGAAGACTCTGATTTGGAGTGTAATGACACACAGAAGATAACATCTTCACAAGAAACTTTCTTGTTTATTCATCAGAATGCACAACAACAGGAGTTACTTAAGCGCTATGGAGATATGGTCCTTCTTGATGCTACGTACAGAACAACCAAATATGCATTGCCCTTGTTTCTTCTTGTCATTCGGACAAATGTTGGATACAAACCCATTGCCGAGTTTATTTGTGAAAATGAGACAACTGCTGCAATAGCCGAAGCCCTTAACATCTTGAAGCAGTGGAATCAGCATTGGGAATCAAAATATTTCATGCTTGATTACTCACAACAAGAATACCAAGCTTTGGAACATGTATTTCCAAATTCTCAGAAGTATCTATGCTCATTCCATCGTGAGCAAGCTTGGATGCGATGGACAAGGCAAGGTATGAATGACGTAAACTTGCATTTATAATAAATACAATATTTCACTGCATTTAAAATATACTCCTCTGAATATATAGCCCAAAGTTTTGTTTCATGATAACAATATGATTTTAATTTTGACATTGGTTTCCATTTTTACTCATGATTAGCAGTACACCAGTACAGACTTAAGTGCTTTCAGTAAACCAGCAGTTTAATTGTTTTATAAATTCCAAAATTGCCATAGCCTTTCACAGCCTATTACCTTTTTTGGCTTTTTTGTGGTTATTTTATATTATTCTATTGATTTCTTTATTTATAACAGATATAAGATACCGTAACACATATTATTTGGCCCAAAGTATGTGGTCAGTCCCATCTAATTAACAGGTTTGGCTATACCAGTAATTTCTGTGTGGACAAATCTTGATTCTGCACTGCACAGTGGCTTTGTTGGAATAGCCAAGCCTGTATATTAAAAGGAGGTACATTTGCATTATTGTATTCATGTTTTCTGGTAAATTAAATTCAGGTAAAGTAAATTAGAAAATACAAGTTGTACCAGTTTTCCAATGACTTTTAATATCCCCTGTAATCTCCCTGACAGCCAAGATCATGTTGTCCCACTCTGAGCAAAAAGAACTACTCGACCACCTTCGTGACATAGCTAGCGCCCCAAGTGAATCAGCTTGTGATAGGGAGGTTGAAAGACTGAAGGAGAGCAAAGTTTACAAATCCCTTGAAGTCAGAAATTATGTTGATAAAAGGTGGTTATGTGTTCGGGAGGTGAGGTACTGCACTAGACATGTTCTGTATTCCACATTTCATGTTCAATTGTTGTACATTTAGAGAGGTAGAAGGTAAAAGGACAAGGCAGGCATTTAGAGCACTTCCATTCTCTTTGTGCTTGTTATTTACTTGTTCCATTCTTTCTGCAGAACCTACTTGTATCAAGGTAATGTTTTTCTTGTTGTTTTCCAGAGGTGGTGTAGGGCCTATGCACCACATGGATTCTCTGTGGCAGTCACCACCAACAATGGAGTTGAGGCGCTCAATAAATCACTGAAGAGCTTCTACCTCAAATTTTCTGGCACAGGAAGTCTTTCATCTATGCTTGAAACTCTAGTATGTGAGTTTGTCCCAGAGCAGTTGCTATCATACAGTAGACTCAACTTCATCTACAGTAGTGAATGCAAGACTTACAATCCAGCTGTTCCAGCATTCCTGAAAGACAGACCCAGAAGCTTTGTCAAACATTGCTTGAACAGTATCAAGGCAGCTTCCAGCTATTCCAAAGAGCACATAGAGGTGCTTGGAAAGGAATCTTTTAAGGTCAAGAGTGAGACAACTTCTGCATGGTACAAAGTAGAACTTGGTAACTCTGAAAAATATCCGTCATGTGAATGTATCCTCTTCGAAACAACGTTCTTACCATGCAAGCATTTCTTTGCCATTTTTAGGCACTCTGACAAAACATGGGTTGACCTTAGCCCAGAGTACCGTCAAAGCCCATATTTAACTCTGGATTTCAACGTTGCTTTAACACAAGATCCCCAGGGTAATGAAATCAGCACTCAAGAAGACCTCTCCTCTGAAGTTTTTGATAGTCCTGTACCATGCACGGGGAAGCAGACATACAGTAGTGAGTCACAGTCATCACAAGTAGTAGTCGATCAGCGCCATCTCCGTGAACAGCTCAAGACTTTGCATGACATATCATATATTTGCACTGATAAAGAAGCTATAAAGAATGCTTCCAGAGTTGTTCATGGTCTTTGTGAGACCCTGAAATCCCATTTACCCAAGGAAGATGGCTTGGTTCTCCAGGAGCAAGAATCTGTCAAGAAAAACCTTAGAGCTTTACCAAGTCGCTTGAAGAAAGTCAAAGCAAAAACATCCAGGAAACGGAAAATAGTGCCAGTAGATGCAAATGAAGGTGTGTTTGACTTTTTTAATCATATACAATGTTTGTTAAAGTGTTATTTTTTTTAAAAGGAATACAGTATGAAACTAAAAATGAAACTCGCCATCCTTTACTCACCCTTGTGTTGTTTCAATCCCAGATATAGTAAAGTATATGGTTAATGATAAATCAGTGAGGTTCATGTACCATATTTGATGCACTGTGTGTGTGTGTGTTGATCAGTGTTTATGTGAATAAAAATCTAAATGTAATTAGTTTATCATATTAAGTTTGATTGTGTCTCTTCAGAAAACTTGGATGTTTTTATGTACTTTTTGCTTGAGAATTCTGATTTCATAGACTTTCGATAGATGGACAAAAATGATGGGAAAATATTAAAGTTCAAATATTAATTTGTATTCCAAAATTTACCATGAGCGTGGGTAAAGAATGACACAATTTCCATGTTTGGGTAAATTAATGTACTAAACCCATTTTCCTGATTAAAATTTTGTGAGCAGTTAATCTTCTCTCACACAGTACCTGGCGTCGGCATCCATTTATGATTCATTGTTTAAAATGCCTTTGTGTGCTATTTTCTCATGTAAATGTGTTGTTTTAATATAATTAATTTAATTATCAGAGGATGCAAATCTCCATAAAAAATCCAAAACAATTATCCCAGAATCCCAGAGGACAGAATATACAGAAATGGACAAAAGCTCTGTTCAGGTAATATACACCACTTTATCTTACTGTGCTGTTATTACTGAAAATCTCACTTGAAATGTATCAAGTTGTTTTGTGCATTTGTCTTGACATAAAAAAGGCATGTGTTGCGGATCTCTCCAAAGAAGAAATGACAAAAGCAACCACAATGACACACGGTGACCGGTGTTCTCATGTGTACCATAGTGAGCACTTACCCAGGCTGACAGAGGTGAAATGTTGACAATATGTATTTTGTAAATAAAGTCTGTCCACAGATCAAGATAATATTGATAAACCCCCCCCCCCCCCCCCATTCATGTATAGGACATGGCATCTGAGGTGAAGGATATTCTGGCACTACAAAACCCAAACCTGGTGATCAGCACAGCCTTCAAACTGTGTATTACACAGAGTGACTTGGCCACACTGAATGAGGGTTGCTGGCTTAATGACAAGGTAAGAGTTAGAAAAATAAATGGACTGTTTACTTTACTTAGACAAATGCATTAGCTTATTGGGACTAATGCATCACTCCATTTTTTTAAAGAAAAATGAAAAATAAGGTTTGTCCTCAATCTTTTATCAAATCAAATATAATATCTTGGTTATCCTCTTAAATGGTTTTCTTTTTGAATAAATTCATGAATCTGCACTGCACACTAGGGCTGGGTATTGACACAAATGTAACTATTCCATTTGATTTTGATTCAAGAATTAGATTAATTTGTTTTATTGATGTCTTTCTGCGGTTGAAACACTGAGCGATTACATGAGACGGGATTCATTTCGGTAAAATGTACTTATCTTTCAACATTCCTTTTGACATTCATTCATGTTCATTTGCTGCTACAACTAGTACTGTATTAAAGAGGAAGAGATGATCGGTTCACGTGCACTTAGTGCTGCAACTTCACTTCAACTGAGGCACCAACACAATCTGTCATGCTACATTAAAGGGCAGCACATTGTTTGAATTTGGTAATAAATTGGATAAAATTGTAAATCTGACACTTTGTCTTGTATAGAAAATGTAACAAAACAAAGCTTTTTGCAATTTATTGAATGGGAGGTGTGCTACAATATTTTGTCCATTCTTCAACTGAAGACAGGATAGACTTTGTTTTATGATGCATTAGACATAAGGGCTTTAAATAAAGTGTTACCCAAAATATCAATAGGTGTTTACTACTTAAAAAGCTTTGATGATCTGCCAACAGTATCAATGTAATCAGACCATTGTTGATCATGAAGCACTAATGCTGGCGGTCACTAATGTCATGCATTCCCAATAATGAGTATTTTTTCCTCTTCTGTTTTCAAGATTGTCAACTTCTATTTGTCCTTGCTGATGAAGAGAAACCGTGATCAGGTGGGAAGCCTTAAAGTCTTCTCTTTCAGCACTTTCTTTTACCCAAAGCTTCAGAGTGGTGAAGCCCATGCCTCAGTGAAGAAATGGACAAAAGCTGTGGATCTCTTCCTCTTTGATCTCGTTTTTGTTCCTTTGCACCTAGGGATGCACTGGGCTTTGGCTGTAAGTCATTTATGAGTTAGGATGCCTTTTTAAATTTTTCAGTTTTAATATTTACATTATATTTGAAAAGTGCAAAACACTATTTATGATTTTCAGTTTGTCTTTAACTTGTTGCCTATATTGCTTCTTACCACCAGGTAATTGATTTAAAATCCCAGACCATACAGTGCTATGACTCAATAGGTCAAAGACATGATGAGATCTGTCACATGTTGTTGTGAGTGTCTCCATAATTTTGCAGTTGTTTTGTGGTTTGATTGTTCATCATCTTTGAATATCTGGATGTGCATCTGTTTTATTTAACAGAAAGTACCTCACAAAGGAGTACAGGGTCAAGAAAGGCTGTGTCTTGGAGGCTTCCAGGTGGACCGTAGGCCGAATGAGAACTAATGTATGACACCGTTTAATGATTTATATGGATCTTCTCTGAATTAAGTGTCATTTTAAGGCTACTTGTTCTGCTTAAAATTGTGTCTAGGCAATTCCTAAACAGGTGAATGGAGATGACTGTGGTGTTTTTGCCTGTAAATATGCAGAATTCCTTTCTCAAGGAAAGCCACTCACTTTCAGACAGGTACATGATCAAGCAACAGTAGTTATGTTAACAACATTAATTCTCAAACATTTTATTATAGTTTTCATTTCTGATTTGTCTCTGTTTCTCTGTAGTGTGACATTCCACTGTTCAGGAAAGTGATGGTTTGGGAGATTATACATGAGAAGATCCTGTAAGCCTTGAATTAACCAGTTCTTCAAATATCTTCATGTCATGCTCTTTCTGTGTAAATTAAATTGAGTATGGAATTATGGATAATTATAAGGTTATTTTTTTACAGGCAAGAGCTGTGGAAAATATTCTGAGATTAATAAAAAAATGGTCTAACTTCAAATTTGACCTGTGTGATAGGACACATGATAATAATATGTTTAATTTATATAGCGCTTTTCCCAAGCTCAAGGACGCTGTACAAAAGCAGAAACACAATGTCAGTCGATTCACATAATCGTAACAGTCCTTTCACAATCAAATAATCAGTTAAGTGGACAGTAGACAGTTGCCCAGTTGGGGATAGACATGATTGCAGTTGCATATCATGGTACAATTATGTACAGAAAACAGAGATACAGACATAGTATAAGTAACAATAGAAAAAATTAAAAATAAGATAGTCAATAAATAAAAACAAAGAATAGAAAATGCAACAAAAAAACACAATAAGCATGCACTAATGATTGAGCAACCTTTGGAGAAACATGCTCGTAGTTGGGCTAAACGACAAAGATGGAAAAAATGCAGCTTTGGATAGTTTACTAATGTAAGCACCCAGAGTCAGTGCAGGATCAAGAGTAATGCCTACATTTCTGACAGTAGCAGATGGAAAAACTGTTGTAGCATCAAGGTTGAAACTGGAAGCATTTATTATATTTTTATTAGTGAAGGGGGGGCCACTGCCAGTAATTAATTTCTGTTTTGTTTAAATTTAAACTGAGAAAATTAGAACTCAGTTATGATAGAATTGATGTTAAGTCAGTACGCTTATTAAAGTGAAATAGGTGTATAATACCCTATATAATATAAAATGTAATTGACACGAAACACCTGTGATCAGGACAGGTATCTCAAGGTACTGTATATAATATAAAAGGTATTTGACACGAAACACCTGTGATCAGGACAGGTATCTCAAGGTACTGTATATAATATAAAATGTAATTGACACAAAACACCTGAGATCAGGACAGGTATCTGAAGTTATAACAGTATGAATGTAATCTGACACGAAACACCTGTGATGAGGACAGGTATCTGAAGTTAGTGTATATAATATAAAAGGTATTTGACACGAAACACCTGTGATCAGGACAGGTATCTGAAGTTATAACAGTATGAATGTAATCTGACACGAAACACCTGAGATAAGGACAGGTATCTGAAGTTATAACAGTATGAATGTAATCTGGCACGAAACACCTGTGATCAGGACAGGTATCTGAAGTTAGTGTATATAATATAAAAGGTATTTGACACGAAACACTTGAGATCAGGACAGGTATCTGAAGTTATAACAGTATGAATGTAATCTGATACGAAACACCTGAGATCAGGACAGGTATCTGAAGTTACTTTATATAATATAAAAGGTATTTGACACGAAACACCTGAGATCAGGACAGGTATCTGAAGTTATAACAGTATGAATGTAATCTGACACGAAACACCTGTGATCAGGACAGGTATCTGAAGTTAGTGTATATAATATAAAAGGTATTTGACACGAAACACCTGAGATCAGGACAGGTATCTGAAGTTATAACAGTATGAATGTAATCTGACACGAAACACCTGAGATCAGGACAGGTATCTGAAGTTACTGTATATAATATAAAAGGTATTTGACACGAAACACCTGTGATCAGGACAGGTATCTGAAGTTACTGTATATAATATAAAAGGTATGTGACACGAAACACCTGAGATCAGGACAGGTATCTCAAGGTACTGTATATAA